>JBBJLR010075574.1:0-10849 GCA_037577145.1 Brachypetersius gabonensis
CCCAGAAGAACAACAAAGGGGAGGCAGGGCGGGGGACGGCGGTGTCCACACACCCCCGTACAGTCCTTTTTCCCCCCAACAGTAGTCCTGGGCTGTCCCTCACCTGCCTGGCTGTCGTGGGTGGTACAGCTGGGACCCTGTCTCTGTCCCAGAGTCCAGAGTCCCCCCTCTCGGGGAACTCCCGTATGGCATGTGGAGGCACGACCTCCACCTGGAAGACCCCCTAAAGTCCATAGTCCACCAGGCCGAGGGCCGTTGTCCACACCCCTGTGTGCTGCCAGGGTCAAGGCCATCTCCTCGGGCCTCTTTAGCACTCCACCCGAGTACTCCCGGCACGAACCCCTCTGCTCTCCATGAGCTCCCTTGAGCCGTCCGGCGTCCGCCTCTCTCCGGAGGGCGTAACGCTGATCTCTCCGAGCTCCCTCGAGCTGTCCGGCATCTGCCGCTCTCCGGAGGGCGTGTCGCTGCTCTCTCCGAGCTCCTTAGAGCCGTCCGGTGTCCGCCTCTCTCCGGAGGGCGTGACACTGCTCTCTCCGAGCTCCCTCGAGCTGTCTGGCATCCGCCTCTCTCCGGAGGATGTGTCGCTGCTCTCCACGTCCTTGCTCGAGCTGTCAGGAGCTCGCCTCTTGCCGGAGGGCGTGTTGCTGCTCTCCTCGTCCTCGCTTGAGCTGTCCAGAGCTCGCCTCTCTCCGGAGGGCATGTCGCAGCTTCCCTCGAGCGCTCCAAAGTCGACTGGCTCTGCCCCTTTATCCTGGGGCATCACGCGGCTCGCCTTGAGCACTCTGGAGCCGTCAGGCTTGGCCCCTTTTCCCTGGGGCATCACACGGCTCGCCTCGAGCACTCTGGAGCCGTCTGGCTCGGCCCCTTTTTTCTGGGGCGTCACGCGGCTCTCCTCGAGCACTCTAGAGTCGTCTGGCTCGCAGCCCTCCCCGTGGGGCTTTACACGGCTCGCCTCGAGCACTCTGGAGCAGTCAGGCTCGGCCCCTTTTCCCTGGGGTGTCACGCGGCTCGCCTCGAGCACTCTGGAGCCAACTGGCTCGAAACCCCCTTCAAGGGGCAGTACTCGGCTCTCCTCGAGCACTCTGGGGCTTTCTGGGACGAACCCCTCTCCGGAGGGCGTGTCATAGTCCCCTTTAGGCTCTCCCGAGCGACCTAACAGGGATCCCCCACATCGGGACTCGTCACCAAACACCTCAGGCTCTTCAGAGCGACCTAATGTGGACCCCACCCCTTGGGACTCGTCGCAGTACACTGCAGGCTCCTTCGAGCGACCGTACACGAACCCCTGGAGCCCTCCCTCGTGGGGTTCTTTGTCGCTCCCCTCGAGCCTCCCTGTGTCTGCCCTGACGGAAACCCCTTCGTGGGGGTCCCTGTTGCTCCCCTCGAGCCCCTCAGTGTCCGCCCTGACGAAGTCTCCTTCGTGGGGGTCCCCGTCGCTCCCCTCGAGCCTCTCAGGGTCCTCAGATACGCCTGTCTCCTTTGGAGGTTCCGCGCTTTCCACCTCGTCAATACCTCCAGGGGTCCCCCCTTCCCAGGAACCCCCCCCCCCCTCGCCCTCGGCGACCACACCACCCCTCCCCCAAAAAAAAATGGGGGAACCTCCCCCTTTCAGGGTGGAATGTGGAGCGTCCAGGAGGTCCTCCGAGTCGCCCCCGTTCTCCTCCTCTGCCAGCAACCGGAGCATGCACTCGGGAAGACCCTCCCACACCCACCTCCGAAAGGCGAGGGTAGAGAGGTCCTCCTCCTGTGGGCGTTGTTGCACGGGTGCCTCCGGTGCGAAGGGTCGTGGCAGGGGCTGATGCACGGGTGTGTCCCGTGCGAAGGGTTGTGGCATAGGTCGGGTCATTCTGTCACGGGGAGCCCCGAAATCCCATGATGGTTGAAAAGGTCTCGGGGCAGTCATGCCTTTGTTTGGAATATTTATTGAGAAAGAAACAAAAAGTAAACACAAACATGGCACAGTGGCCGATACAGGATACAGGAATACAGGAATCTTGAAAATGTGAAAAACCGGAAAGCACGAAAGCAACAGACATACAATAACTGCACATGACGTACAATGACCCGACAATGAATGTGACACAAAACAGAACTTAAATACCTGAACACAAGAACACAGAACCAATCAGAACACATCATACAATAACACGTGATTACCCTGAGTGCTCGTCAGCTGATGCCACTTCGCTGACTCGAGCACTCAGGGCGTTTCAAAATAAAAGACCCTCAAACCTACAACAAAACAAAACCGCATCTCCACCTGGTGGAGACTGCACGAACCGTGACAGTAATACTGCTTTATGCAACCTTTGAACACACCATTTTGTGTCATTTAATGAACTTATTAGAAAATCAACAAAACACAGATACTTTCCTACTCTTAAAATTTACTTAATATATTATATTCTAATCAGGTGCAATTGGGAGATCCAATTTATGTTAATGTGATTTGTGATCTGTGCAAATTATAACACAGTGATCATTTATACAGCTGGGAAAAAAAACAAGAGAGCACTGCAAAAATGTTGTTTCTCAGGTTTTATCTTTTATAGCTGCAAGAATTGAACTGAACCGTGTTTCTTTTAAAGAACTGCTGACAATTTTTCTAATTTCCAAATAAAAATATTGTTCTTTAAAGCACAATTTTAAAGAAAATGACAAAAAAAAACATATAACAGATGCAGTTTGTATGAAGTGAAGTTTGTGTAGGAGTTTAAAAGACACTGGCATGGAATGGCTGACATACTCATAGAGATGCTGATTGAAAAATAAATGATTGTTTTTCTTATTTGTTTTGCAAAGCTGTCCTTTGTTTTTTTTACCAATAGCCAGGCAGAGCTTCCATTTTTCCTGTTGGGAACAGTTTTGTTCTTTATGTGCTCTTCTATGCAAAGCAAGGCTGATTGATTTCTCTTCATCATTAAACATCAAATGTGAAGAATGTCAAAGAAGAACTTTGACATCATTTGCAGACACATCCCAGTCTAACAGTAATGGCTTGCGGGAGTCTGAGGACAGCCCCAATGTGATACCTCATGTGGTGATACAACTACTTCTACTTTGACAGGAAAGGGTCATGTGACTGACACATTGAAGACTATTGGGTTTGTGTGACATGTAGAGAGGGTCAGTTTTTGCTACAACAAAAACACTCATGGGAAACACAATGGTTCAGGCAAACAAGCCAGGGGATCTCACAAGCTTCCACATGCTTCTAAGAAAACTGCCAAGCCACTGTTAAATATGTGATGCCAAGGGTTTTCAATCCAGCCACTTTACCTTGTGTTTTAAACAGATTTAAACTATTGCACAGGAGTATGTATACACAAACAAAAAGACACTTATCTTAATATCAATATCAAAATCTTAATGTAATATCAATTGTTATCAAGTATATTAACACTGCACAAATGCACCAATTTTAGCAAAGCTCTTCTCAGGAGAACAGGTAGCTTTTACAGAGCCTTTGTATTTTGTGTCCTGCACACAGTGAATCAGTGTTGGTTTTTTATCCCCCTGTTTTAATGCTCAGTCATCTTCATTTAGAAAGTCAAATTTTTCAAACCGTAGGTACTTACTTCATCCTTTGTCTGATATATTTATTTTTTTCAATCACATGATTTATTCATTGACTTGTTTTAAACAGACTTATTTGACTCTTATGGGCTCTTAGAGATGCTCTTGAGTGTGAAAGGTGCTATGAAAATTTTTATTATTAACATGATCTTGAATAACATCATTAGGAATACATGCTGTTCTCACAATATTCACCAACTCTGACAACATGATGACATTTCTTCTAAGTCTTTGCATCCTTTGGTGTACACCTATGAGCTTAACACTTATAAATATGGATGTAAAAATGAATGTAAACACTGATGTATCAGTCTAAAGGTTGCATTGATTCAGTAAAGCAAGTACAAATTTTGTTTTTATCTGAAAATTGATAACTATCTCACTGAAACATGTGTTTTCTCTCTTCTCTTGATACCCTAGCTGTCAGAAACCTAATGAGTGAAGGGTGGTGCAAGAACCAAAAGGGGAAAAGGTAGTTTTAATGAATAGCTATGGCAGACCGTGTCTTAACACGCTCTGCCCACGGCGTACTGATCCAACTCCTCACAAAAACAACTCTCAGTGAAATGGGAAATCCAGGTTCGACCCACAGAGCAAACTTTAAACAGTGTAGTCTTTTCATTTAAACTGCTCCCTAAATACTGCAGGCAAATCAATGTATGACCAGGGGGCTCATTTAGAGCATAAGGACTTGAATACTGAAGTAGCCCTTATTTTATATGCATTGTAGAAATGATTTTCTGTGTGGTACAAGTGCAGGTTGATATTGAAATAATGTGACTGAGCTGTCTTGAGGATGTATGCAATTGCATAGAGTACAATGTCCTTGCAGGTATTTAATTACCGCCTTCATCTCTTGATGGTCCAGTGCAACAGGACCTAATAGT
The DNA here is from genome assembly GCA_037577145.1 of Brachypetersius gabonensis. Taxonomy (NCBI): domain Eukaryota; kingdom Metazoa; phylum Chordata; class Actinopteri; order Characiformes; family Alestidae; genus Brachypetersius; species Brachypetersius gabonensis. The sequence continues at coordinate 4,464 of JBBJLR010075574.1, forward strand.
ACTCATTCTTGTTCTCTGTCCTTAATAAACACTTGTAGCAGAAGCCATTGACAAATAAGTGATATGACAGTCGAAGAAGAGAATAAACATCAATCAATAAGGTCCAAACACAAACTGGCACACATAGCGAGAGGTTAATTCAACTGACTGCTTTAACAAGTGAAAATTGACAGAAAGTTGATCAAAGATTAAATTTTAATTTGTAAATATTATGTAAGGATTTAAAAACTGATTGTTGTAGACTGTTGTTGACATTTCATAGCTGGTTTCTTTGAAACTGGGTAAATACCATGTGCAATTAAGACTGAGCCTACAAAAGGCTTGTATTGCATGCTCGTTGATTGGCTGTCAATGGTCATTTTGTTGAATGATTCAAAAGAAACTGACACAGATGTGAGCAAATGTAGCCAAAAGGAAACATAAAAAATGTTCAAAAATTAGCTCAAGTCATCTTTGAGATATTAAAATGTGCCAGTCGCAGACCCATCTACTATAACGAAATTTGGCATGGTTAATGTCATAATAATGCACAGGGGTGAAATTTTGTGACATTTGAACATTTACTTCACAAGATATTGGCCTTGACGTTATTCACCAACTGGTGCTACTCCACAAATGAGTAATGGGCTACGGTTATGCACCTCCTAGGGGACAAATTGGCAACCACAATCCATAACTTTTGGTAAATGACTGTAGAGCCCAAAAATTGTTTCATGACTAGCCCACTGATGCACAAGGACAGGCACCTCAGGATACAAAACTTTTATTCCACATCAGGTATGCAGGGCTTCATGTGAATTGGTTAAATCTAAGTATACAATATCATCAAACAAAAACAAACAGAATAAATGGGTGATCATAAGTCCCAGAACTTAAAGTAGAATTGAATATGAATAGAATATGTTGATTTGTTGACATGTTAACATGTTAATTGCTATTTGTAGAATTACTCAAGCCATTTTAAGATTTTCAAGGTATGCTAGGAAGCTAACATTATTAGTGTTTAGCTAGCCAACACAGAACAAGTGTTTTGCTTAGCAAAGAAAATTACTGGCCTTGTTAGATTCTACACAGGATTCGATATACCTGTAGACATTTGGGTGAGTGAGGAGAAGCTGACTGTATTGTTCCCGGTCAGCACAGCAGGTTTTAAGCTTGAAAACATAGCTAACGTTTCAATTCACTATTACATTAAACTGAAGCTTTGCTTGACTCAAAAAATGAGTGTGTACACAGACACACTTGTGTGAAAAAGAGTGAAAAATACTGCAATATTGTGTCCTTTCAGCCAATAAGCTAACTAGCAAGTAAAATGATTGACCTGCTGACAGTTCTCATCTCTGAACAGATGGAATATGATCTAGAACTGTGAGTTCTGTTGGTTCCCATTGGGATCAGTTCCTTTTGATTGTGATGTGGAAAAGTGCCCAAACTGGGTTGTGTGGAAATTGGAAAAAAAATAAATGCTACAGTAATATTCCATCATGTGCAAATCATAAAAAAATCCTTAACAAACAAAGCTTTGGTTGGTGTGCCATACCTGAATGTGATGTTTTGATTATTTCTGGAAGAAAAGCTCAGCTTTATAGTGGATAATTCATTTCATAACCACAATGACATCAGAGTGTTTGACTCTCAGTTTGCAAAATAATCCAAGGTCTACAGTGAGATGTTGGACAAAAATAAGGAGCTTTTTATTACAAACTGCAAAAGAACTAAAAGCTCGGAAGTTCAGAACTTAAATGAAGTAAGGATTGCTCAGATAAACTAAGGAGTGCCTGGGACAAAGCATGAGTAGTATGTGGTAAAGCATGGACTCGAAGGTCAAAGACTCTCTTCCTGCCCTGGCCACACCCCCTAGGTAGCATCACCCCCTAGGTAGCATCACCTGCCTTTATGACCTGCCCTGTCCATTCCAGTCACTAGATAAGGTTAATCCAACAAAAATGCGTATGAGACACTACCAACCCAAATATGATCATTTTGGCTCCTACAAACTATGTAGCTAGACAATTGTAATTTTATTTTTAATATTTATGTATTCAGTATTAATATTTATTGTGATTGTATTTGGATTTGTGATTGTATTTAGTTATGTATGACAAACATGTGTCATGATGCCATATAGCATTTTGATTTAGAAAGTGCTTCATGCATAATTAAGTATATAGTAGAAATAGAAAAAGGGAAGTGTCAACTCAAACAGAGTGGAAACAGAGAATAGGATATGTTTTGATTCCTTTTTTAGAGAGATCTCAGGCTGATTCAGAGCAATCCCAGCTCTGCATGCAGGCATCTTGTCCAATAGTGGGGGTTGGGGTGAGGTTATTTGCCATTCTGGGAATGAAAAAGAAATCATATCATATAGAAGCGGATGAGTCATGCATAAGCATGACATTTTGATAGAGGCGTAGCAGCAGCATTCAAATCTGGCATAAATGCACTTATCAGGCTCATGTTGTTTCCGTTATAGAACTCTAAATAATAAATTGACTGATTGCTGATTGTGTGTTTGGAGCAAAAAATCTGCCCTTTTACTTTTTTCCTCAAGCAGACAGACACACTCTCCACACCAGAACCTTTTCTTGCCAAGGAAAAAAACAGGTACATGATAACCTACTTCTGAAACTGTTTGGGGATTGAGAGAGGGAGAGAGAGCCAAAACAATGTAAGGTTTAGTTGAATTCTGAACATCAAAGAGATGGCCTAATCATCAGGGCCGATTGTGGGTAAACAACCTTATTTTTTCTGTGTTACAAATACAAGTCTAATAGCTCAAGCTTACTGCAGCATATAGGAATCCACTGATCAAACTGCAAAGACTGTATAAAATGACATTGTAAAAAATAGCAAAGGCACCTACACATAAAGTACCTGCTCAACATTCATGCATTTGTACAGTGGATTCTTTGAACATTGCTATATTTAAACATCTCCTGAGGATTTCTGCTCTGTCACCCCCTCTTTTTGCCAAAGGCAGATGTTCTGAGCAATGGTCTCATGATAGCAGAGCTCAGGGAGTTAAACTTCACTGGAAAAGAATGAGATGCCAAGTATGATACCATCTGAACACTATAGACGTTTACTTTTTTTCCCCTGGTTTTCAACAAATCTGTCCCTGAAACGTCTACATCTGATAAATCAGGAATAGGAATGCTAATGTTGTTTCCTAGCAACAAATGCAGAGCAGTGTTGATGATAAAAAATGATACTTCTGGGAAATTCTGAATGCTAATAAACAATCTAATGCAGTATATTTCTAATACTGGCTAGATTCAGAGGAAAACATCATGGGTGGAGTGCAGAGGCAAGTGTGGAGCACAAATATACCTGAATTACAATTATAATGTATTGGTATAGAACACAAGTATAACAGATTTCAGACAGTTTTAATGCACTATTATTATTTATAAAATCAGAGCCTCTAAGTGTTCCTCATAGACAGGTCATAATCCACCTCTTCTTCATTTTAGGATATTTACAATATTTCATTGCCAAATGTTTTTAATTCTGAAATATTTATAGGTCACCTTGCATGTGTCTATTCCAGCGGTGGATCTAGGAATTTTCTAAATCAAGGGCCAAGTATATGTCCCATGTCCATGCGCAGTAATTTTTACCTCTTGTTATTATTTTGTTGGATCTAAATGTTTCCTGCCCTGGTGAAGATGCATTCCAGCTGCATTGGTCTTGATCCTGACAGGCTTCTGCTTGACTCTCTGTTGCTTCCCTTGCTCTCACATTGCTCTGATTCACCCGCCTTTGCTTTTTTCATGCATTCTATCCATGCCAAACATCACAGTCAGTATTTGAACACCCTGCGATTTTGCAAGTTCTGCCACTTAGAAATCATGCAGGGGTCTGAAATTCACATTGTAGGTGCATTTCCACTGTGACAGACAGAATGTAAAAAAAATCAGGAATTTAGATTGTATAATTTGTAAAGAATTTATTTGTATTGCACTGCTGCACATGAGTATTTGAACACCTGAGAAAATTGGTGTTAATATTTGGCACAGAAGCCACAGAAGTCAAACGTTTCCCGTAGTTCTTGACCAGGTTCCTCGTTGACTGTAGGACATTTCCGTGATTAGTTGGTATTTAGTTAAATCTCTTCTTCACTCTACGCATACAGAACTTTAGTGCAACTTGCTGCCACACAAATCCAAAGCAAAACAGATTCATCCTCATGCTTACCAAGATACTCTAATATTGTGTGTTTTCCCTTTTTCTTTCCAGATATACCTTTGATGGCAAAATACTTTTTGTTTTATCAGAACAACAGCGCTTAATTTAAAAAAATGTTTGTATGTTGGTTTTTGCAGAATAAATCAAAGTAAACTTTTGATAGCCCTTCAATTTAGATGATATTTGGACAACACTGCACTGTGGACTTATTTTTCATATCTTGTCTTAATTTTTCTGCTAACCACAATTTCTTAGTGACATTTTTAACAGTGAAAGACATAAGAAAAAGTTAGTTATTTTTATAATCATGTCTTGCCAAAAATCTGTAGTTTTAGATTCTCTGCCAGTTGCTTCAAAAAGCACTTAGCTGTGGAGTTTAAACACAACAGCCTAAGAGGTTTGAAGGGTCATCTAATTTATTGTGCTCAGGAATTTTCTGCACTTGACTTGGATTAAGTGCTAATGAGTCAAATAATCTCCACTGTGTATTGGATCCACTGAAACTATGCCCAGAATTTTGCATGTCACTTTTATCTTAGTTTTTTTCCAAGCATATTTCCATGTAGATTTAAGATTGTATGTGTATATGGAAATATGCTTAAATTTTGTATTATTTAAACAAATTCAGCAATGTTTACAATATATAATACATATGCAACTATAGGTTTATATAAACCAATATTTTTCTGTTTAAATCCGCAGGGAACAGTTTAAGTGTGTATACGTGTGTGTGTTTACTAAGAGATACTATTCAGTTTAGGAATGTGTTTGTGTGGAATGTACAGTTTTGTATTAGGTCTGATTCAGGAGTCTAGGGTAAGAATCTTTTCCCATTATGGCATTGAAGGCCTGTATGCAAGAGAACCTTTTCCAGATACAAGGAGGGAAAATAGGATATGGGAGAGGTGTGGGGGGTTATCCATAATATTGGTAGTTTTGCAAATGCAAAATGGTATAGATGCAGAGAGAGACCCTAATGAATTGTTGCTGTTCTAAATATCACGTCTTGCAGTCCAAGGCAGTGCAATTCCAAAACCAAGCAATGGTGCAGTTGCTCAGTTGCTTTTCTCCATAGTTTCTGAGGCAGGTGCTCAGATGCTTTTCTCCATAGTTTCTGATAGGGTTATGAGCTCTCTGCAGTTTTTGCAGTAAGTAGAGAGACTGCTGGGCTTTCTTCTTCCAGGAAAAGGAGGATGGAGGTCACCATCCCTGCATCAACGACAGATGGCTAAATATGGTAACGATTAAGTCTTCAGACACTGTTCCGCTTATCTCAACAGCCACTGAATAGCTCAGTGGGTCAAAGATTTGCACCAAACTTGAAACAATGTTTGGAAGACAGCTATTAGCACCACCTCTGGACATTACGAGTGTCATGTCATCCTATATGAAATCATGAATGCCCCCTCCTTCTTTCAAGCATTTATGAATGACGTTTTTAGAGACATGCTTAATTGAAATGTCATAGCTTACCTCAAAAAATATCTTAATTTATTCATCCTTGTATTTGCAAAAGCAGGGCAAAAAAACTAAGAAATTAATCATGATTCCGTGAGCTTGGTAAGCTCAATAAATGTAAATAATTGTTTACTAGCACTCCCAAATATTTTTATTGCGCAAACCCTAAATATGCCCCCAATGGGTCTTGCTCAGGAACACAGTGGTGATGCTGAAGTCAGGATTAGAACCCATGATCCCGTGATCTCTAGAGGGAAGTATCCTACCAACTATGCCACCACCACCCCACACAAAAGAACCATTGAAAAAGCTCTCTTTACCCACATGTTTAGACAGAGTACAACTTACTAATACTAAATAAACTGACATACTGTTAAGATTTGGGAAAAAAAATATATATATACAGTAATCCCCCTAAAAATGCCTATTTTCATAGTGTAAACCTTAAATATGCCCCCGAATATGCTCCCAGAACACTTCATTCATTTCATTTAAAGTATTACCCATAAATAATCATAATCAGAAAACTTTTTTGCTCAAAAACACGTTAGCATTAACGGTTAGCATTAGCAGCGTGCAAAGACTCGTACACTTAAGAACAAGCCAGCTCTCTGTGCTGATGCTCAGTTAAGTCAGGGACAAGGTAGGAAATATTGGTTTATTTGTGTGTCTGTCTGTGTGTGTGTGTGTGTGTGTGTGTGTGTGTGTGTGTGTGTGTGTGTGTGTGTGTGTGTGTGTGT
>JBBJLR010075595.1:0-10848 GCA_037577145.1 Brachypetersius gabonensis
TAGCGGTCCTGGGATTCGAACCTGGACTTTCTGATCACAGGGCGAATGCCTTAACCACTAGGCCACCAGCTGCCCCGGTTAAGGCATTCTATAGATAAGTAACGTACAGTTAAGTGTATTACTAATAACACAATCAGTATATAGGAATGTGTTAGAGTATGTGATAGTGATCAGTATTATATCAGTAATATTGACAGAAGTAGTGATATTTCACATGGTAGGATGATTGCACATAATAAAAGATGGCACATAAAGAAATTATTTAGCACCCAATAAGATTGCACAAGATATTTCACAGCGTAAGACTGTTGCACATATTAATAAGATGCACATACTGAGAGGTATTTAAACCCAATAAGAAACTGCACAACAAAGTTCCATCAGGTTATTTTACAGCTTATTGTGTGGATGTGAGACATCTGACACATCAACCCAGCATTAGGCTGTTGGTGTTTGTTGAAGAATGTTGGGTTTGATGTTTTTTAGGACAGACTTGATCACGTGTTCATGCTTCAGCACTTAGCGTGAATAATTAAACATGGGAGCCAGACTGCAAGTGTGCAGTCAGTGGAAAGCATTTGTCTCTCCTAGAAGTCCTACAAAAAGAAATCCTGATGTCTAAATTCGCATGTGAGCAGTCTGTTTCAAATACGCTCACACACACTCCTGCACTGTGGCGGAGATTGCACTTGCTTCCTCTGTAGAAGTGGAGAGGTTGCAACACGAAAGAAAAATTTCCCACATTCTCAGCCTGCCTCCATGCTGAAACTGTAATACCCCCATGAAGCAAAAAGAGAGACGAGTGTTTTTTGCATTAGTCACTCTGGTGTGCAGGGGAGGATTTATTTTGCTCTCTTGCTATTATAAAACCACTATTGATCATGACTTGCTGCCCACGCTTGAGCCTGGTTTTAAGGGCTGTTTTTTAAGTTTTGTAATTTCCATCCACACATGCCACCTTTGTATTGCATATAGATGCTTACTGAACAATTTACTGCACAATATAAATGACTTTGGGATGTAATTAATTTTTTGTGTGGAAATAATGTATATGTGTAATTCAAGTAAACTGTAGAAAGCATGAGGTTTTTTTGCGAATTGAGTTGTTGATTCCATGAACATGAAAAGGACAGTTATGTGCTCAAGTGTTTTTATTGCAAGGTGTTTGCGATTCAGGCTCGACTGTGGTTAAAGGTTTTAGTTTAATGACACAGTGGAGCTTGATTACACATCACACACATGGAGGATGTTCATTAGGGAAGTTCTGTAAAAATAGTAAAATATAACTTCATCATTTATGCCCTCTTTATTTGTTCAATGAGCAAATTGATTCCTGACTGCTTACAGTCATTTGACCAGGGGAGAGCATTGGAACAGAAATATCAGTTCAGCAGCTCCCCTCACTACTAAGACAGTGTCTTGTGATATATATAAATAAACACTAGTGTTAATATTGACTTTAGTCAATAAAATCTTTAACCCTGCAGGTGCAGGATATGTGTGTCCTATATATCAGTGAGGCTTGTGGTATTTGTATCTGTGGGGTAAACTCCTAATGAAGAATTCTTACTTGTGATAAATAAGTAAAGGGCTTATCAAGCTGTTTGTGTCGGCTGACAGTTTGTGATGGGTGTTGTGGTGTCAAATGAATTCAGTGCGATAAGCGACGGAGCTTAGCAGTGCCACTGGAGGTGCATCTCATTTCCTGCTGTCCCATTTCTCTGAGTCACACGGGACACAGCACAGCGTGTCTCAGTAGAAAGCAAGAGCACCTGAAAGAACTTTCTCTAGTCCAGGGAATAGGTAGGGTTTCATCTCTTCAGGGTCAGGATGCATTAACCAGTAAATAAGATTAAAATGAATCTTGTGAAGAATTTTAGATGTTTGTATTTAAGTTGAAATTGTTAATCTATAATTAAGGAACAGACTCCTTTAGGTACAATATAGACTTCTGAACAGGTTTCCCAGACAAAGACCCTGTTTAAAGCTGGTCATTTTATGAGACTAGAATTGTTTATGAGACTGAATTGTAACCTGATAAGATTATCTGAAAAGATGCACTTACATTGGGTGGTCAAATGTGTCTTCAGTTAGTCATATTGAAATCAGGTGACCCATTAGATATATAAGATAACTAACTTGAAACAAGGAGAAGAACTGGAAAACTGGCAATGCTCATGTTAAGTAGCAGCAGTCAAAGTTCGTTTTCCTGTATTCATAACAGAGGGGTTTTCATTGTCAGATGTGGGTTGGAGAGCTGGATTTACAACAGTGTAATAGGACTAAAATATAGCCAGTTCCTCAGCTGGTTTGAGTGATTAGATGTAAATCTGTTTTAAATGCGTCTAGGGAGCTGGTGGCCTAGTGGTTAGGGTGTTCGGCCTGCAATTAGGAACCATGGGTTTGAATCTCAAGACTGCTAAGCACCTCTGAGGTACCCTTAAGCAAGGTACTGTCCCCACACACTGCTCCCCGGGCGCTGTGTTATTGCTTAAATACAGAGGAAGAATTCCGTGCTGTGGTGTGTTCACATATGACAGAATGGTCACTTTACACTAGAGTGTGTTTTTATGGGAGTAGATACATTGTACTGATACTGAAGACGCCTGAAATAACCAGATGTACGTGGGATCCAGGATTAATGCTAAATCTACACCACAAAGTACTTTGGATGACGAATCACCACTCCATTACGGTTTAGTCCAAGGCTAGGCTCTATCCATGCCAATTAAACTGACCTCCTATTGCCCTCAAGCACTACAGGTTGGTCCCTGTGATATAATGTATCTTAGTTAAAAAGTTGTATTTTTCTTTAAATATGGTAAATGCGGATTAAATTAAATTAAGGGTTTGAATCAGCCGTTTCTCACCACTGAGCTTTACTTCCCATGTGCGCTGTGGCTAACACACACACTCTCTCTCTTTCTGTCTCTCTCTCTCTCTCTCTTTCTCGGTCTCACTCTCTGTCAATCCTCTGAGAATAGGAAGCAGTTATGTAAAGTGAAAAACCTCAGCCCCACTCTCCAGGTTGTAGCTGTGAGACGGAGTTTGTGGGATAAGGTGGGGGATGGAGCAGAAAGAATGGCTGGTATGAAGTAAAACAATCCTATCAGCCTGGGCCCTGTTTGTGCTCCCGAGAGGACCAGCTCACATCCTGTTTCTGACGGAGGTCAGCGATAAAGCTCCCAAAAAAGAAAACGTGAAATTGCGGTTGGGGGGGGGCTTTTTTTTCCCACCTATAGCTGGTACACACACTCCCCCTGCTGACTGCAGAGAAAATGCCAGGACTGAGTAATTAACATAAGAATGATATAACATTATTTAATCTACTTTATCATATTCCAGTCTCTTACGCACTGGACTAATGTTAACATTGTGGATGAGCCTGGTTTTGTGTCTTTTTGTGTTTGTGATAGATGCCAGGCCTGTGGTCTTCCTACAGCATGGTCTACTGGCTGCAGGGAGTAACTGGGTGACCAACCTCCCAAACACCAGTCTCGGCTTTCTGCTGGCTGACGCCGGGTTTGATGTGTGGCTGGGTAACAGCCGAGGGAACACCTGGTCAAGTAAACATGTCAGCCTGACACCTGATCAAAATCAGTTCTGGGAGTTCAGGTGAGAACTTTCTGCTGTATTTTTGAGTTGATTTCATATTAAATTGCCCACAGTTTCTTATATAATTATATCTCTTAGAATTAAACAGGCTGTTGTCAGTGTTCCCTAAAGTCTGATAACTGTAAATGATTTCCCCAAATTACAACAGAGTCCACTAGACTGAAACATTAGGTTGTATATTAGTAAATTATAAAATGTTGTTATTAAAACTCACAAATGGAGTTTGAATGGAGTTTGTGGATTCATACTGGATGAAAATCTTCACCAAAAATCCTCATATTTTTATACTTTGACTAATAATGCAAATTCAATTAAATGGCTTCATAATGGCATAATGAGTTAGCTTGATTACTAGTGAAATGAACAATGTTTATCGTGAGCCTTGTTTTCATAGTTTCCCTCTCCTTGTTGTGTTTGTGGTAGTCATGATGAAATGGCTAAGATGGACCTTCCAGCAGTTATAAACTTCATCACAATAACAACCGGACAGGAAAAGATCTTCTATGTTGGCCATTCTCAGGGAACCACTATTGGTAAGGTGTTGCAAATTTCCTCTCATGAGTCCATGAAACTGCCTCCAACATCTCAGTAGCTTTTTCTTCTCACAGTTGGTGAAGAAGAATGGACAGAACCAATTTTATCAGATCAGTAGCAAGAGCAGAGCTTTATTTTTGCCTCTCTCAGAGATGAAAGTTTAGAGGTTTTTATCGGGAAAGTTTCGGTGGTCTACCAAGTTTTGCATGGTTGTTAAACCTCATTTTCTTTCATTGAAAGAAATGGTTAAACCTCATCATTTTAATCCTCCTGTTTTTTTTCACTCTTTTCTGATTTGACTGTGACCTTGGACCTTTGTACAATACAGAGTTATGTAAAGTATGTAGAGTATTTTGCAATTTGCACCAGCCCTTAATCAATTTTTTTTATTTTCTGTATATATAGATATATTTAAATGTTTTTTATATACAAATATGTAATATGTTGTGCACCACAAATAGTGGAAAATGACATATTTAAGTTTGTTCCTTGACTTTTTACATGTCAATCTCAGTGAAAGGTTTTCAGACTTTTACATATAACCTATGTGAGGTTAACTGGCTATTAACTATTAATAATGAATTCTGATTTGTAAAAACATAAAAGTACAAAAAGTAAAAAGATAGTTATATGTATATTGTTAAAAATATTAATATACAGGTAAATATTGCATTTGGAATTGCAATAAGAATTCTGTCTGTAAAATTATTGTTATTCATGACTAAATTTAGTTAAATATCGCGAAAGACTGACTGAACTGCAATAAATGGTGTTTTTCCAAAACTCTTCACCCAGAGCCACAGAGAAGTGCTGCTGTTATAGATTGTTCTTACTATAATTTAAATTATGTTTACATTTCTTTAAAATTATGTAAAAAATATTTTCAGTTTTTTTTTAAAAATGTTCAATGGTTCCAATGTTTTAGGGGGGCATTAAATGCTCTGTTTAAGTAAATTCTCTTAAAAAAAACATGTTGGAATGCAAATATTGTATTTCCTTTTTTTTCTGCATAGACTAGTCAGTGTCTGGAGTCTTTGTTACCAGCAAATCCAAAGCAGAAAAACATTAACACTATAAAGGCTAAGGCTACTCACTTATCGCATGTGACATCGCCATGGCAACACTCAACTACATTATCATATATCGCATGTTTTCCTAATATTGTGCAGCCCTAGTTAGAAATATTGTAAATGACACTGTTGGGAAACACTACACCTAAGACCAGTATTCATCAGGATATATATGACAACCAGCTACTTTAGTCAATTTCAATGTCATTTTACTTTATGACAACTAAGGGGTGTTGGAATAAACCTGTATAAATTATTATATAGGTTTAAGTCATTTGTGAAATGCCACCTTATGAATACAGACCGTACGTGAAGTTTTCAGCAGATTTGAATAACACATGACTAATGTATGACCTGATTTCTTTTGGTTTTTGTAGCCTTCATGGGTTTTTCCACAATTCCAGAGCTCGCTAGCAAAATCAAGATGTTTTTTGCCTTGGCTCCTGTAGCCACAGTTCAATTCGCCAGCAGTCCCTTGTCAAAATTGTCCATCTTCTCAGAACAGTTAATTTGGGTAAGAAACAGCAATCAAATAGCACCATGACATGGTACACATTGAAGGACAACACATTTACACTCATCTGTCTGATGTGGTTCAAACTCTAAACATCTACACATTTTTCCTTAATTCTCAGGAACTCTTTGGAAAGAAAAACTTTTTTCCTCAGAATGAGCTCATCAGATTTTTCGCCACAGAATTCTGCTCTAAGAAACCAATCAGCGTTCTGTGTGGGAACATATTCTTCTTGCTGTGTGGCTTTGATGAGAAGAACCTGAATATGGTATTTGTTTAATTATGTCTTAGTCCAGACCAACAACAGTTTAGACATACAGTAACTTGGAATTCCCTGTAAGCATAATTACCCTTCCCTGGGCTTAAACCGGAATGATACTATATTGTTATATAGAGGTGGATGGTACCTAAAAACACAGCACGTATTATAATGTTATTTTATGAAGCTGTATCTGATAAACCTTACCTGCAGAACACTCAGAATGAAAAGAAATAACCCTGAAACATTTTTTTTATTTGTATCCATTAAGGAACACAATGAAAACTAAAACTAACAACCGATTAGCGACGATATGAAAGCATTGATTATTGTTTAAAGAGGATCTACAACCATTCAGTTGTTCAGAAGTATTCAGTTGGAATAAGTTCTAGAAATTACATCTGTGATGTGTTCAGGAATGCATATCGTGTAATTTACTGTTTTAAGGATGTCATATTGCCCACCTCTAGTTACAGTTCTCTTCTTCTATTCAGATCTTATGTCTGTTCCTTTCTTTTATCAGACCAGGACGCCTGTGTACACCACACACTGCCCAGCTGGAACATCTGTCCAGAACATGGTGCACTGGTCTCAGGTAACAGCAGCTCACTTCCACATTTTTGTTCTGCAAGCCAGCACTTACAAAATATGACACATACATTTCCTAGACACTGAAGAAATGAGTGATGCTTCTAAAAAGTACGTTTGAAGGAGTCTTTGACAGTTGCGGTCATCAGGCTCAGTGAAATGTCAGTGTGGGAAATTGCACAGAGCAGAGGTGCTGCTGCTGCCTGCTGTCATCTGTAGCTTGCAGATGATGCTCCCGGCTGCACGCGGGACGTGCTCGACGTTCTTCTGGGCCCACGCTCCCGCTAGCGCCCTGTGTGTGTGCTCCGAGGCACTCCCCGACTCCTTTGATGTGTTTTTTCCCCCTAAACTTATTTTCACTTACCGTCTCCTCTCTTCCTCTCAAATTTCTGCCAGTCGAAAGCAGTGGTGGAGACTCTTCTCTCATGCCATTTGATTGCCTGTGACGGCTTTATTTTTTGCACCCAACGATTGGAAACGGTTGCCAGAAATAGTTTTTACATGGTCTTGATGGGTTGCAAAATTAATGTGCCTTTTTTGAGATAAATATTTTTCAGCTGAATCACCATTTTGACATTCAGTCACCTGTTTAATGTTGAAAATGTATCTTGCTTTATGTGAATAAAATCAGTGCACACTTCCTTTATAGCACAGTTCCTATAGCATCAAAGATGTTATTCCTAATAGTTAATTATAACCGAAGTTTTATTTCTCTCAATAGACATTCTTCTATCTATTATAGCTTATACAGACAGTGATATGAAGTACTAACAAAACTTTCTTTAAACAGGCTGTGAAAAATGGGCAACTGATGGCATACGATTATGGAAAAGCTGGAAATATGGCTCATTACAACCAGGTAAAGGAGAGCATGTCATAGAATTGTAAAAACGATTGTTTGCATAAATCAAGACCTCCAAACAATCATAGTAAGTATGTGGTTAAAGATGTGTTAGAACAGGTTACAAGAATGTTTTAAGGTACACTATATATGGCCAGATGTATGCACCTAAGCTTAATATGTGCTTGTTGGACATCCCATTCCAAAACCATGCGCATTTGTTTAAAGTTAAGGTGATAAATGTTTAAAACATCCTGTTACCAAACCCTTCAGTACAACCCATTCCACTGTCAGTGTACATCTACAGAGACTGTAGATTGTACACTGAAGAGACTGTTCTTCAATTTATATCTGAATTTATATCTGTTAGCAATAGGTGTCTCAATCACCAGCTCAATAGTTAGGAAACAAACTCCTAGTTCCATAAGGATTTGAAATGAAGCAATCAAGATGTGATGGAAATATGGACTTTCAGCTTTAATTAGAAGGGTATTACATTAAGCTTTCAGAAATTTCAGGCAAATGAGACCCTTCATTTTTATAGGCTCAAAAGTAATTGGACATGTGACTGACAAGCAGTTTAATGGCCAGGTGTGGCCCGTTCCTTCATTATTCCATGACAAGAAGTCTGGAGTGGATTCAAAGCAATGAATTTGCATTTCGTAGCTGTTCACTGGAACTCAACATGAGGTCCAAAGAAATGTCAGTGCAAGGAAATCGTCATTATGCTGAAAAAACAAAATAATCCGATCAGAGAGAATTCTCTGAAGAAAAAACCCTTCACAAAATCTAGCCTAGTCAAGAGCGCTTGAGAAGGTAGGCGTATCACTGCCGAAGTCTAAAATCAATAGACATCTTCATGAATGTAAATACATATACAGTAATCCCCTGGTTTTACGTGGATTCAGTCATACGCTTTTTTTTTTTTTTTTTTTGGAGAACCGAACTAATAGTTTTACATGGAAATCCCCACAATAACACAGAAACTGCAAATATCCTCTGCCTTTTTTTGCTTTTTCGTGGCAGTAAATATTTTTTAAAACATTTGTCCCGCGACATTTGTTCTGTGTTGCATATCTCGGCAGGTAAAGTACTCAGTCGCTTCAAACTCCACAGTTTGGTAGATCTCCAGGAGAACTTTCCAACGAGCGCTCATTTGTATTTTTAGCCCAAGTAGATCAAGTTTTATTCTCCGAAAACCGTTCACCTCGTCACAGTGTCCCAATACTTTTGTCCCACAACCTTCCAAGTTACATATCTTGGCGTGGAATTTAAATTCGAATACGTGTTTACCTTCACATTTTCTTTAAGGGTAATGCATAAAACTGAGTGTGAAATGACAGTGTTCTGGGAGCATATTTGGGGCATATTTAGGGTTTACACTAGGGAAAACATGCGATATGCGATAATGTTGAGTGTTGCGATGGCGATATCACATGTGATAAGTGAGTGAAAACTTAGCCTTTATAGTGTTAATGTTTTTCTGCTTTGGATTTGCTGGTGACTAGTCTATGCAGAAAAAAAATTAAATGCAATATTTCCATTTCAAATTTTTTTTAAGAATTTACTTAAACAGAGCATTTAATGCCTCACATAAAACATTTGAACCATTGAACATTGTTGAAAAAAATTGTTGAAAAAAAATAATTATGTAAACATTATTTAAATTATAGTAAGCACCAGTTCTTAGTAAGTTCTTTTTTTGCCCTCTTCTCTGTGGCACTGGGTGAATAGTTTTGGAAAAACACCATTTATTGCAGTTCAGTCAGTTTTTGTATATTGCGCATGTTCATATCGCGATGGCAATAAATTTGCGATATATTGTGCAGCCCTAGTTTACACTATTAAAATAAGCATTTTAGGCATTTTTTAACCAAAACACAGTAACACGGTTTTTCAATATACGTGGGTGCTCTTGGAAAAGTGGGGGTTTACTGTAATGTATACTGAAATATAGCCATGTAAGTGGAATATGGTATCTTGACCATGCAACTTGAATGCTGAGAATATTGAATGTCTGCATTCGTTCTACTTTTAACCAGAGCTCCTCCACTCCAGTCTTGTAGATTTAGTATTCAGCAGATTTTCATTTTCTCTGCTGGATAGCAGCCCTCCATGAGTTGAACTCCTCTGCTCAAAAATCATTCAAATACTAAAGCGAAAATAGCTCCACTTGGGAGTAGTTTATCTGGGTATTGTAAATCTGAATTTGCAGTTTATCCGAGTGTAAGAATGGTCGTTTCAACTTCAGATGTTTGGGAACAATTTCTTAAAAAAAGAAAAACACACAGCTGACTTCTCTTTTTCCTGCCAGTCCACCCCTCCCCTGTACAAGGTGCAGGACATGAAGGTGCCTACAGCTCTGTGGTCGGGAGGGCATGACACCCTGGCGGACCCCAAAGATGTTGCACTACTTCTCACCCAGATTCCTAACCTCGTGTACCATCGCCACGTCGAGCACTGGGAACACCTGGACTTCATCTGGGGACTGGACGCTCCACAGGAAATGTACAATGAGATGATCAAACTTATGAGAGCGCACATATGATCATTTCTTCTTAGATCAGCAAAAGTGCTAAAGAGCTCCCTACCCTGGTTTTATACACTGCTTTTACTATTAACTGTAAAACATGCACAAAAGTTTGCATTCCATTATATGGGTTGCAAGGATCGATATAAAAGGCAAAAATAGGAGTTTTAGAAGTACCTCCTTTTATTTGTTTTTAACTGTAACAGCATGTTTGCTTAACATGTGAGCTGTCTGACATGCTGTCTTTATGAATGCACATGTCCTTGAGCCATTAGTCAGAGTTTCTTATTACTTTTACACTATTTCTCTAACAAACCTTAGGGGCGTTTTTAGTTTAAATGCTTTAACTGGATTTTACCCTCTGTTTGCAGCATAATGTGATTTTTTCTGTCATTTCTGTTTGATATGTCCTAAATGCACTGACCACAGCATGCCTTTTTTCTTGGAATCCTTTTGAAATTGTTTGAACTGGATTCAAACTTAATAAACATCCATTGGTAAAACAGAGTACAAAGTTCATCATAGATTTTATCCTCAGACATTGTGTCCATACAAAACCTAAAATTACATTAGATTAAAATTACATTACATTAGTACATCAGTAGCCAAGAAACTGTACTATCACATAATGTAGCTTTACACTGAAAAGACCCAATCATAGGCATTCAATAGTTGAGAACAAGAGTAATCACTTTTACATTAATGGACATTACTCTGTCTTGCCCCAGTCATACTCAGTCTATCATAAAACTATAAAGCAGTATTAATAAAAGGTCAACAAGTCAAAATCATCAGAGATAAGTTTATGTGGGTTTTGTATTGTTTCATGCTGATCTCAGATCTGTGTGTAGTGTTTCCTGCAGGTACAGTGTTTGTGATGAAGCTAGTTCTATACTG
>JBBJLR010075606.1:0-10847 GCA_037577145.1 Brachypetersius gabonensis
TTGGAAAGTGGGCACTGGCGCCAGAGGAGAGCCTGAATGAACAGACCACCCTCTGGACGCCATTCAGTGTGCCCACCGCCAAGGTCCTATATGTGTGTGTTGTGTGAGAGTCAGTAATGAGTGTCTGAGTTGTGGTGTGTGATTGAGATGCAGGTGATCACGAGGAGGCAGAGAAGGAACACCTCCCCTGCATCCCAGCAATGCATCTGCATCTCTTTAAGCAAAACCTGATCCGACCCAAAAATACAGCTACCCCAGCTGCACTCTCTACCATCTGTGCACCCTCCCAGACCTCTTGTCTGGATGAGGAGGTGGAACAGCATTCTCATTTCCACTAATTGGAAATATGAATACAATGCTATCCTGGCATCTGCTACTGTGAAACTCACTACTGTCCACCTAGAGTTTTGGGCAACTTTGTTGATGGACTGACTTTATGTTTTTGATCTACTCTTTCAAACCTTAGCCTAGTTTGCAGTCCTCCATAACACAAAGCTGGCTATGAACTTCACCTCATCCTTACTAGGAACAGTGCAGCTTATCACATCACGGTTACTCCTCAGAAAATTATGTAATTTGTTTCCCTATCTGCCTTCTGTAACAGTTTCTCTGTTCCCACATGTCAGGTCTCATACAGCTGCCACCTATTTAACCTCTCTACCACTGTTTTTTTATCAGAGATTTCCAGAAGGATGAAGGATCACCACCTTCAGCTAAATCTTACCAAGATTGATCTTCTGGCTATCCCAGTCAAACCTTCTATCAAAATATCATTGTAAAAATGGCCTCTTCACTCCTCACCCTATCGAAGGTGGTGAGTATTTAGACTGACAACTTTGCATCAGCCATGTCACTTGCTTGACAGGATTTGCCTTGTGTGTAGGGATGGCAGATAATGGGAGCAAATAGAAACATAGTCAGCACCTTGAGATCTGAGTGACCGCGGCGGTTCATAACAGGAGATAAGTTCACAGAGGAAATCAGGAGCGAGGCCATTTAAGACTTTATACGTCATTAGTAGAATTTTGTAGTCTATATGAAATTTGATTGGAAGCCAATGAAGTCTAGATAATATTGGTCTAATGTGGTGGAATTTCCTGGTTCTAGTGAGGACTCTATGTGTCGCATTCTGGACGAGCTGAAGTTTGTTTAGGTTTTTGTTGGAGCAGCCGGACAAGAGGCTGTTACAATAATCGAGTCTGGAAGTAATAAAAGCATGGACTAGTTTTTCTGCATCATGGAGACATAATGCACTTCTTTACTTAGCAATGTTTCATAGATGAAGGAAAGCTAATTTAGTAACAGTACTTATGTGTGTGTCGAATGAAAGATTGGGATCAAAAGTGACACAGAGATTCTTTACAGTTAACGCTGGAGAGGCTGAGGAACCAGAAGATCCAGCATTAGACCTGACAGTATGTTTCTAATAGCTTTTGGACCTAGAAGAAGGACCTCAGTTTTATCTGCATTAAGTAAGAGGAAGTTATGTGGCAGTTTTTTATGTCTCTTTAATACAGTCCCCAATCTTGTTTAATCTAGATTTATCATCGGGATTTGCAGCTATATAAAGCTGTGTATCGTCTGCATAACAGTGGAAGCTAATTCCATGTTTCCGAATAATCATCCCTAGTGGCAGGATGTACAGAGTGAATAACAGGGGTCCTAAAACAGAACCTTGTGGGACACCATATTTTACTCTGGTGGGTGCTGAGGATTCCCCGTTAACACTTACAAAATGATAGCAGTCAGTCAGGTATGATCTAAACTAGGATAAAGCGGTTCCAGTGATTCCGACATGGTTTTCTAGTCTATCCAGTAAAATAGAAGGGTCAATCCTACTATTAATAATCCTGAGGTTTAATAACTGCTAATTTAAAGGATTTCGGTAGATAACCGATACTAAGTGAAGCGTAACACTGATAGGAGAGGCCCAGTGATTACTGGTATCTCCTCTCCTAATGAACTTCTTGCACTACTCTTACATAAATATTTAGTACTAATGACTCCCTTCTGGATATCTCTGTCCTGATACTTAAATGCTTTCTCATATTGTAAGTCATTTTTTGATATCTGCCAAATGATGTAATAATCAGGAGATACTAAACAAACTTAAATAGTCCATTGATTATAAACCACAATGTTTAATCAAAAGCTAACCATGTATTCCTACACCATATTCCTACTCCTTCTGTGTGACTTTGTGTGCTGTGATGGAAGATGGTCTTGCAAGCTCACAGGAATGCAGCTTGGCATTTCCCTGTGGCAGAGATTGCTGCTCCCTCTCAACAGCAGCTGATTCTTCTCAGTCAGAATCTATTAGTTGGCCTGCCAGTCAAGGGGAGGGGAGTGTTCATGCAACCCGGAGTGGCTGGCCTGATGTTGCCTCTTCTCTTGCCTGTTGTCATTGGACATACATTGTAAGGAGGATTTGGCGTAACCTTTTGCTTTTTCTCTACATTGTCATCCTTTTACCTGTTTTTGGAGAAACTGATCATCATTTCAAAACAGAGTCACAAATTTCTAAATTAGTGCTTCATCTAAAATACTAGGATTACAAATTGTAATATTTGAGACAAGGCAAACAGGATTTAAACACGAGATCCTCAAAATGTTTAATACAAAAAGCAAGAAAAAATAAACATAACACTTTGGCCTTTTTTAGGGTTACAAAAGACAATAATACAGCAAGTATATTGACAAAGGGCAAACTAAAGGGCAAGTCCTGAACATGAGAGAATAATAATAAAAAAAAATAGTGCATTTTATTTACACCAGGATACCTTACAAGAACAGGAAAACAATAATTACATTATTGTAAAAACAATATGTAAAATAATAAAATATAACAATATTTACATTGATTAAAACAGGAGTCAAACAGAATATGAACGTTTTAAAAGGTGTGCTAAGACATGATTTAAAGGCAGAAAGTGAATTGCTGTTGTGGATTTCATGAGGATAAGGGTTCCACGGCTGAAGGCTCTAAACCCCATGGTAGTCAAGCAAGCAGAGGATATAATGAAACTGATAGAGACAGATGATATAAGAGAATGGTTAGGCATGGAGCTCTGTAGAAAATCAAAAATATATGAAGGTGCCACAATATGCAGCGTCTAAAAAGTAAGCAATCTTAAAATTAATACGATATTTGATAAGAAACCAGTGGAGCTGCTGGTGGACAGGGGTTATATCTTAAATGGAAGACATTCTGGTAATTATACGGGCTGCAATTGTAGCTTGGAACTGATTTTTCGCGGGAGACTAGCGAGAATAGCATTATAGTCGGGGGTTGGAGGTGGAAGAGTGGAATCAGGTTTAGTAGAGAGGTAGAGCTGAGTGTCATCAGTGTAACAGTGAAATTGGACACCACATTTCCTAAAAATATGACCCAGAGGCAAAAGGTTGCTAATAAATAGAAGGGGACCCAAAACAGAGCCCTGCGGTACCCCTCTAGTAACTGAACAAGAATGTGAACTGAATTGATTTAACTGAACAAATTGAGTTATTAAAGAGGAAAAGAAATGCAAACAAGTGTTCACTAAAGAAGTAGGAAGGGATTTGGATTTTGAAAAAAAGCTGAGATTTCAGATTGTGTAGGAAGATCACAACTTGCAAGATAACACATACAGGGGGGGACGTAATAAAATGACTGTGATAGATTGGTTGGGGCAGAATTTGGATGGATGCGTTCAATTTTAGAAGTAAAAAAAAGTTATAAAGATATTACACTGAGCTGTAGAAAGCAGAAAAGTAGAAGGTGGCTGAAGAATACTGTTTACTGTGGAAAATAAAACTTTTTTATTTTTAAAATAAAAAAAAGTTTCCCTCCCCAGACCTGATTAAGTTAGCATAAAAAGAAGATTTAGCGATGGAGAAAGCATCCTTGTAGTATAAAATATGTTTATCATACATCTTTTTTTATAAATACTTACAAGGTTAACACAATCATACGCCAAACAGCACATGTGGTAACACTGTCAGATTTTCAGTGGGGGGGCGGGGTTACATTTACAAAAAATCCAGAAACACAGACTGAAACACAGTGACAAGGAAAGATAATACCTGGGGTGGGGAGGGGAGGAGACAAGAAAAAGATAGGAGAAGGCAGAACTAGGGTGGAAACTGTCATCAAAACAACAAGAAACTCACAAGGCAGACAGACACGAGACAACATTTTCAAAAGAAGTTTCTTGTAAAACCTCCCATTGAAACGCTGGGACTGTTTTCATTGGTGGCTTTGCTGTTGCTGTCTCTAAAAATGAGCAAAAGCCCTAGTATATAAGTCCTCAAGTGTCATATGATTAGTCAGTATTCACTGCTACAGTCAGCAATTCATTGAAAATGCCCACTAGGTGGTCCTTTCACAGCAAGTCTTCAGTTCATCTCAGTGTGAACCAAGTACGCTGTGTCCTGTGACATGCACTCTAAACACATTTCACACTGGAAGGTGGTCTCTGGAATGAAAACAAGGAACAATCTGACATGACAAGTGGTATTCAGAACCTCAGTGTGTGCACTGATTCTATTTCAGTGAGTTCATGGAACAGTGAGTACTGCCTGAAAGGGCTATTTTAAGAGCACAGTATGAATTATGGAGCAAAGCTTTGTGCAATGTGCATCTTTCTAGTATGTGACCCTGACAGGCCAGCCATGTGTGAAGACGGCAGGAAAAAGAGTTGACCAAGTCCTTTTTGTAGCGTATCTGGGTGATAAGGGTATGTGTAGTGAAGGTGGCAGGAGCCCATCTCTCTTGGCTTTAGCCCAAGGCTGAGTGCTCTATGATGGGGGCTGCCTGCAGGGTCGCCACCTGGCTGGTGCTGTCTTCAATCAGTCAGAAAGCCTGGGCAGCATGGCAATAATTGAATTTCGCACATACCCACAGCATCCAGGAATTCACATAAACAGTTCTGCTTATTTAATCTTACCTTTGAGTGAGAAAGAAACTACACTTACACTTAATAAAACATTTTACACATTTGATAAAATAGAGATAAAAAAAAAGCTTGATCAGAGTCACTGAAATGGACTTATCCTCGTTTAGATCACCCCTGACTGACCAGTTTCAGTTTGTAAGAGTTAAAGGGGAAACCTTGGTTCTGTCTTAGGACTTCTTTTGGAAGACTCTTTTTGGAGTCCTCCTAGAAACAAACTGTCAATACTTGATCTTGCCAGAAAAAAATCTCACTGGCACTTTCAAAGTTAAGAAGTGCACTGACCCTCCTTGATGCAGAAAAATTTGTCCATAAACGTATCGCCTCCTTACTCGATTATTGTAACAGCCTCCGGCTTCAAAAAGAACCGAACAACCTTCAACTAGAACCAGGAAATTTGACCACACTAGCCCAATATTTTCAAAACTTCATTGGCTTTTGATCAAATTTTAGATTGACTGGAAAATTCTGCAATGAAAATATATAGCCTTGATCAGCCTTAGTCCCAAATACCTCAGAGAACTTAATGCTCACTATGAACCTCTGAGCTTACTCAGATATCAAGGTCCTGACTATTTACTCGTCCCCTGAGTTATGAAAGCTTCAGCAGTGGGGAGAGCAACTTGCACCCCTTACAGTTGTAAACCTTACTCTTTAAACTTAAACAGAACTAAGTCTACTGTCTGTTTTGATTTTTCTGAGGGGAACGACTGAACATTTATTTAGCCCCACTGATCAGTTAATGGGAATTCCTTGGCACACCAAAGTAAGACTCCAAGCCTCACCGTTGGAACCCCAAGTCACCATCTCCCCTGGTCTGCAATCCCTGGAGCCCTATCACTAGGTCTGATGCTTACAACTTCCCAAGTGCCCACATCTAAGGGCAATTACTGTTTGAAGCTCCGGCGAAGATTGTTGTTCCTGTTACTGTTGTTATGGATTAGATACTCACAGCTACTCTTTGAACAAAATTTACCGTTATTGACCGAAGATATTTACAAATATGATTTTTTGCTTCAGTTACAGAAAGTCTTTTGTTTTCTGTCTCTACCACCTTTGCAAAATTAGGGACTATAATTTTTGCCCCTCCTTTTTTGCAAAGGAGATGTGCAAGATGGAGAGTGTCTGTTAACAGAAATTGTTGCCACAGATTGTAAACAGGAGGTCTAGACTTTGACTGGGCCATTCTAACCCATAACTATGCTTAGATCTAAACCATTTCATTGTTGCTCTGGCTGTATGTTTAGGGTCATTGTCCTGCTGGAAGGTGAATCTCTGCCCCAGTCTCAAGTCTGACGACTATAAATGAATGAATTAATGGTTTGAACAGTGCTCTGTGAGATGTTTAAAGCTTGGGATATTTTATAACCTAACCCTGCCTTGAACTTCTAAGCAACTTTATCCCTGACCTGTCTTGTGTGTTTCTTGGTCTTCATGATGCAATAATATTCTCTAACAAATCTGTTGAATTTATTCTGAGATTAAACTACACACAAGTTGACTCTATTTTACTCGGTAAAAATTACTTGAGCATCTCTGCTGGTTGCTACTCGCTAACAAGCAGCAACCAGAGCCTGTTAGTAATATTTCTCACCATTTGTACTCGGTTCAGCAGAACAATACTATGATTAGGTGTCAATAACTGTTCACTGCTTAACTTTACTTGTGTCCTTAAGTGAAAGGAAAGGTTTGGGGGAAAGTTTCAGTGCTCTATACACGTTAATTCCCTCCTACAACCCTGAGGGCTAAGTCCCCCTTGTCTTTCAGGCCTAGTGACGTAGATTTGAGACGCCTTCCGGATATACTGAAATGTTTTCATGCACAGAAACATGTGAAAAGCCTCACTATGTTATAAGAATTTATTTTTGTTACATAATAATCTATTTCACATGCATTTCATACGTGCGTGAGTCAGTTTCACCTGTGTGTGTATGAGCATTTCATATGTGTGTGTATACGTGTTTCATATGTGTGTGTGGGTCCTTTTCCCCTGTGTGTGTATACGTGTTTCATATGTGTGTGTGTGTGTGTAAGACCATTTCTCCTGTATCTGTATGAGTGTTTTATGTGTGTGTGTGAGTTTTCAGTAGAATGGATGCATGTGTGACAGTTTCATATGTAAATGTGTGTGTGTTTCAAGTGTGTTTGTGTAACAAAAGTCTGAAATATTTCCTAAACGGCCCCTCATATGAATAGGTGACTTCTGAAGGCGATTGGTTGCACTGGACTTTCTATATGTGTATGAAAGTAAAGGGGGCTGAATAAAAATGCATGCAGTGGCGGTTCTAGACCAAAAGTACCAGGGGGGCCGAGGTGGGGCCAGTGTGTTTTTAGGGGGACACATATAACGGCAAAATGGGTCAGTATTTTATTTTATATATTTTATTTTATATTTAGCTTTTCGTGTATTACAGTTCTTTTTATAAATAAATCTCTTTATAAATCACACTGTCATCATCTCACTGTAGTAAGGGGTAAAAATAGAAAGTTTTTTATGTGTGTGAGTTCTCTCAAAATCCCATAAAGCATCTGCATGTGTGTTTAAGCAGTCCGTCTAGAACACACATAGCGTTAGTTCCGTTCATCGAGCCAGCAAGAAATTAATATTTAAACCATTGGCTGTTCATGACAGTTCATGAAATTCATTTAAATTCATGGTTATGACACCCCAGACATCCTCAGGTGTCGAAAAATAAGAGTATCTGCACCAAAATAAATAGCCGTGGGGGCCTCTTACCCCGAGCCACCACATTAGCATTAATGCTAACTGCTAACTAACACTAACGTTGCTCCTTTAAGCCTTGTCTGGTGCCAATTGTCTCCGTTTTGTGGCAAATAGCTACAAACTAAGGATAAGAAATAAAACCCCTCTGTTTTCATCCATGCTGGCGATTGTAATGACGTTGGGTTGTTTACCTCAGTTTAGAGCTTCCGCACGGGCTGCTGCTCAGAATGTTTGGTCGCTATAGCAACCTGCTGTAGTGGAAAACTCAAGGCCTGAAACCAAACTGTAGAGAGTAGCACAGAACTGAACCGAACCGAGCTAGTACCAGTCAGTGGAGAACCCCCACATCAGCCCACACTACAGACATGACTGTAATCCAGTCTGCACATTTTTGAAATGCCCTGCTTTTCTGTTTAGTTCGGGGGACAGACACAGTCGATATTATAGAACTTAGGGTGAAACTTAGGTGACGACTCAAGGCAGCTAACAGATTTGCTGGTTTAGCTGGTCTGTCTGCCACCTGGCCTCTGTTCTGGTTTGTCCGCCATGAGTACCTGAGCTGTGCTGCCGGCTAGCTAACAGACTATAGGCTATGCTGCAAGAGATGAGAGCCGCACCCTCCCGCATAGTGTGGATACCGTCCCCAGACTAAGAGACCAGACTTGCCCTCAAGTGTGGACAAACTGTTGATAAATCCTACATTTCAAGCATTATGTAATTAGTCCAAACTCATATAAATTCACATGTAAAAACACGAATGGACATATCTTTTACAGCCCAAGAGTACAGCTACAAGGTATTTTCACTCAGTGTAACACATTTTAATAAAATAAAATCACTTTGCCTCCAATGCTAGCAAACCAAACAATGTTTTTTCCTTTCATTTTTTTTTTATCTTTGATTTGCTTTTACAAGTAAAAACTGTTAAAAGTGTTCATTCCTTCCTACCTCATGATACAATGAGCATCATAGAGCAGACTGTCAGGTTCATGCCTTTACAGCCCCAGCCCAATGTCTAGTCTGATGTCAAAGAGAAAGAAGAGGGAAGGCGAAACAAATATGAAAACACAACGTAGGCCAAAATTTTTTTTGCCCCCTCCTAATGCAGACTGGCAAGACCCAGAAAGGGATACATGGGGAGTCTTTGAAATTGGACAAGTCGCTCCAGCTTTTTATTCTTTTCATTGCTTCTTGATCCTCTATGTCCACCAGGAGGAATATCTTGGCAACAGAGTCCTGCAAAGATAAGTTCTGAAAATACATACTTGGCTGCCCAGCGATAAACTGTTCTGCCGTGTTGTAGAAAGCTATATGAAAGTGACCTTAGACCAGGGCTATTCAACTACAATAGCAAGTGGGCCAGATACGAAATTCACAGGGGGTTCAGGGGCCAAAGAATATCATGCTGTCCAGGCCGGGGGGGTGGGGGGGTGAGGGGGTGGTAGACTAACGTGATTTCGTGCCGGTTCCTTTAAGGAGGGCGGGGGTCTAGCAACTGACAGGATTCCGTGCCCGGTATGCCTATGTTTTAACCCCGTCCGGTTCTAAACGAGAACTCTAACTGTTAAAGTTGTTAGAGTAGATACATCACGAGCTAAAACTACAAAGATTGTCCCTCGCTGTGTGATTGTCCCCTCGCTGAGTGTGTGGCCGGATTCTCTTTCGTTACCGCCAGGTATGCTCTGCATTAGGCAACACACCCCTTTTCTGACAAATCCCGCCTCTTTCGGCTGCGATTGGCTAATAATGTGGCAACTTCTGTGCTCGGATTGGCCAATCTTGGTGAAAGTAGCGGGGACTACCAGCCAATCATCATCCAAACCCCATTACTTTATTATATCACAGGAATCACTCACTGATTTCCTGACAGTCTGGCGGGCCATAAACAAATTCTAAAGGGCTGGATCCGGCCCGCAGGCCGCTAGTTGAATAGGCCTGCCTTAGACAATGAATTCATTGAAATTGACCTATGCTCTTCAGTAAAAGTGCAAACGGAAGATAAGCTGTCCGATTAATTTAAATTATTTGTGCTGGGAAAATGTGTGACCGTTGCTTCAAGTAGCAAGTCTGTATATGAGGTCATTAGTACTGCGTTTTTTAGGCAATAATATTTATCATCAGACTGTAATGAACTGATATGAAATTAAAGATTTGCATTGAACCATGTTCCATGGAATCACAATCAATATCAATCTGACCATAGTGATACCACAGACACAAGTGACAAGGAGTCCAAGGGAGCATAATTGGCCTGTCTCTGTCTTCTCTCTTCCCCACAACTCAGCATGTGGGGTGTCTTCTAGCTGGTGTAACATTATAATTAGCAGTTATAATTAGCCATGTGAAAATACATTAATAGATTCAACAGTTACTGGGTTTGTTGGGTAAGTGAAGGAAGTTTGATTTAAGGTAGTGTGGTACAATGGCCGTCCTGTTCAAGCTAGTCATCAGACAAAATAAAGATAAGTATCCTTAACTAAAATTCAGTGCAATCGTGTGAGAACAAACTGTCCATCTGTCTGAGGGTAGCAGACATGCTAAACATTAGCCAGGGTTCCAGGCTTATATTTTGATAGCTCTCTCTGAAAAGCTTTTGGAAGTCATATAGTCTCGACTGATTGCTCCAGCAGTACATTTTAGAGAACTGAGTGTGGTAAGTGCGTCTGTTTGTGGCGGTTCTCAAGCAATTAGTGGAATATTTGTTACTATTTCTATTTCATGACAATTTCATGACAATAGCAGTATTTTTGTATCAGGGACTTTGTATTTTCCACTGTGTCCTCTCCAGTGATGGGAATAACGGCGCTATAAATAAACGGCGTTACTAACGGCGATATTTTTTTCAGTAACTAGTAATCAAAGGAATTATTGTTTCCCCGTTACACCGCCGTTACACCGCCGTTACCGTAACTGACAGTAAAATGCGCGTTACTGTAACTGAAAACAGTGAAGCGGTTTTCATGCAAGCAGCGTCTCTCTCAGCCATAGGACCTCTCTTTCTCTGGTGTGTGTGTGTGTGTGTGTGTTCGGGGCCAGGGCGGAACCAGTGAGGATGATTGGTGTGTCTGTAAACGTGGTGTACAGCACTACTTTTCCCTGCTGAGGCAAAAGGCAGAAATGTTGAATTTGATAGTTGTCTCTCACGTTGTCCCACAACAACATTAAAATAGTGTAGATTAGTGAACAATGTT
>JBBJLR010075627.1:0-10846 GCA_037577145.1 Brachypetersius gabonensis
GTTGCTGAATGTAATAGACAAGGTGTGTGCCATTTTAAGAGGTTAGCTGTTATGATGCAGATACAGTGACATAAAAGCAGTATAAAATGTGTCATGATGCATACATCACTACAACTACATACTTTAAAAACACACTTCAAATTCATACATTTACTCAAAAAGATTGCCAAATATGAATTTACCAAATCAATTTATGGTTTGTATCTATGTGCATCAAAGACTGAGGTCCTGGAACTGAGTAGATCCGTCGAGCAATACATCCTACATGGACCATTCAGATAATAACGCCAGTGGTGTCAATGCGGTGCATGGAGGCTCTGACACGGTTATACTGCACCCTCAGTCCACCCTCAGGCTTGCAGGAGGGCCTTCATCATTCAATACCCAGAGTTAGGCTGCCTAGATTTAATCTCTCTCACACACTGATCTAACTCATCATCCGTCATAGTGCTGTAGAGTGCCTTTACAGAGAGTTCAGACTCAGCCATGCATCTGTATACTGTTCGCCTGGACATCCCCAAGAGTTTAGCTATACATGGAACAGACAGATTAAGTTCCAGAAGTTTGCTAAGGTAGTCTGGGGATATGGTCATCCGTTGTCGCCCAGATGGTCCTTGCTCAAATTGCACAACAGCAGTGTGTTGCTCCCGTTTCTCTTTTTCCAAATTGATGAGACTATGTAGTTGTGTCAGTGCATCTACAATAGCTGGACAAACAGTTACTTGACTGAACACAGCATTTAAAAACACAAGTTCTTATGTGCAAGTGAACTCTAAGAAGTCCAGGTTCAGAGGAATGCGTCCCAGAATATGCTCCAATCGAGAGCGAAGTCTTTCTAAAAGATGATAAAGCAGTTCCTAAAAGAAAATTACAAATAGAAAAAAAAACAATGATAAGATTTGGTGTTTGGCAAGTGCAATTTATAATAATTGCCCCGGCATCCTATTAACCAGCCCCCGAAGTTTTCTAGACATTTCGTATTCCGCGCTTTACAAACGGCTTTCCCCGTGTCTTCCCTTGGGGGGTTTCCACGGACTGGTACCAGCTCAGTTCGGTTCAACTACTCGCATTCTTTGCTTTTCCATCACTGAAATCTGGTCCCTGGTACCCGATACCATTCTTGTACGTCAGTGTTGTTGACTGAACGTTAGCATTAATGTTAGCATAAGCGTTAGCGCTGCTTCTTTAAGCCTTGTCTCCATTTTGTGGAAAACAGCCACAAACCAAAGGTAAGAAATAAAATCGATTTTAATGATGCCGGGTTCATTACCTCAGCTTAGAAACTCCGCAATCTACCCCCCCAACTCCCCCGTGCCTACCGTTAACTATAGGTAGTTACCGTTAACTATGCTAGACGAGCCACTCACTTGGGGCCATTTGATGAACTTTTCAAAGCACATTTTGTGTTTAATTTGTTCTATGATGCTGCATTGGTTAACTTCTACACATTCTTACAGACAACAGTGTATAACATTGAAATCAGAAATCTGGTCAATTATGATCAAGTACCTGCGAGGGATGAGTTTATATATGTGCCAATTTTAAAAACATTGAAGTTAATTTGCAGAAATCCTGACATTTGTGTTTTACTGAACAAAGAGTGTGGATCAGATCCTAATTCTGAATTCTGTGATGGAAGTTATTTTAAGACCCACCCTTTGTTCACAGCTAAGATACATGCATTGCAAATTCAAAAATACTATGATGATTTTGAAACAGCCAATCCTCTTGGTTCAAAACGTGGCATTCACAAAATTGTGTGTCTGTATTTTGTAATAAGAAACTTGTCTCCCAAATGTAATTTGGTTTTGACGAATATTCATTTACTAGCACTTTTTCACACACAGGATTTGCAAAGGTACAGCTTTGATCTTATACTGGAACCTTTAATACATAATGTAAAAACATTGGAAAGGCAGGGTTTAAGTCTTCCCTTTTCTGAAGAGCCAGTATATGGTACAATTGCACAAATAACTGGAGATAATCTAGGGATGTACACAAATTCTTGGTTTTAATTCAGTAGTCATCGTTTCTGCCGCATTTGTTTGATAGAGAAAAATGATTGTTAAACTGTTTACACTGAGGATCATCCAAAGGTGAACCTTCGTGATAAAGATGGATTTGAGATGCATTGCCAGTCTCTCCGTGAAAACCCACGATGTATGGTTTGAAAACAAATTCATTGGAGTATTTCCATGTTTGCTCTAATTATTGTGACGGGCTCGGACTAGTTTTGGCCCTGGTTCCCGGTCACGTGCTGGTTGTCACGTGTCCGGGGTTTTCTGTTTCCTTTTATTTCTTTTCTGTTTCTTTCTAGTATGTTCAGGGTTTGGTTCTGTTTGTTTCCTTTGTTTTGTATTAGAGACTGGTTCCTGCCATTAGGGCGATGAGGCCTTAGAGGCCGAGTTTATGTTGGTTTATGTATGGTTCTTGTGGTCTGTTTTCCCCATGTTCCTGTCTGCTGTTCCCCTGTTCACCCACCAGATGTCCTCCTGTGCCCTTCTCGGTCCCTCTGGTGTCCTTCTGTGCCCTTCTCTGTCCCTCTGGTGTCCTCCTGTGCCCTTCTCGGTCCCTCCGTGTCTCCTCCTGTGCCCTTCTCGGTCCCTCCGTGTCTCCTGGTTCCGTCCTCCTTGTCCCCTCTGGGTTTCTTCCTGTCCTCCTCGGCCCCCTAGTGTCCTCCTCGTTCCCTTCAGCCTCTCTGTTCCTTCCTGTCCTCCCTCCGTGTCCTCCTCGTTCCCTTCTGCCTCTCTGTTCCCTCCTGTCCTCCCTCCGTGTCCTCCTCGCTCCCTTCTGCCTCTGTTCCCTCCTGTCCTGCCTCTGTTCCCTCATGTCCTCCCTCCTAATGTCCTCTGATTCCCTCCGTGTCCTCCTCAGTCCCTTCGGCCTCTCTGTTCCCTCCTGTCTTCCCTCCTTGGCTCTCTGTTCCCTCCTGTCCTCCCTCAGTGTCCCCCTAGTGTCCTTCTCAGTCCCCTAGTGTCCTTCTCGGTCCCCTAGTGTCCTCCTCGGTCCCCTCCAGACTTCCCTCGTGGCTCTCGGTCCCTCTAGTTTCCTCCTGTGCCCTCCTAATGTCTCCTTGGTCCCTCAGTGTCCCGTCTCGGTCCCCTTCTGGCTTTCCCCTCCTGACTCTCGGTTCCCTTCTGCCCTGAATTCCCTTCTGCTCTGTCTTCCGTCTTGTTGTTGTTGTTCCCCACTAGGGGTCTCCTGTGTTCTGTCTAGGTCCTAGTCACGTGTTCCTGTTGTGTGTTTATGGTCTGTCTGATTCTCCCCGTCACCTGTTTCCTGTTTGTTTCCTCATGTGTGATTCCGATTGGTTTAGTCCCTGTGTCCGTGTGTATTTAGCCTCTGCGCCGTGTCTGTTTCGACACGGCGACATTAATAATGATCACAACCCCCAGGTATGCTCGTGATTTCCCTGTCTCTGTCCTGTCCTTTTGTTAAAGAGTGTTTTGAGTTGTCCTTGTTTTCAGCCCTCGCGCTGCCTGTTTGTTTTTCCCTGTTTTATAATAAACCCTGTCTTCCCTGACCATGCCTTTCTGTTCTGGTTCCCTGTCCTTTCCCCCCATGCTCACGGAGCCTACCATGACATTGATAAGAGACAGGTCAAGGCCTTTGGAATATAAGCATATTAGAAATGTACATGATTAACCATAGATTTAGACACATTGCTATTGTTTATTCTTCGGATTTTACATTTACCAAAGATCTTAATGTCAGAAAACAAAAATGATCACGTTTAAAGTAAGATAAGATACTCTGAAATTTCATTTCAAACTCAGCTATTTCATATAAACTAATACAATGATAAAAGGAAAGCTGACAAATCAACAATATCAACAAAAATAATCAACTGCCATACAACCCACCAACATTAGCTCTGTCAATAGTACCATAGTATCGTAATTCCAACCATAGTAATTCAGTAAAATTATAGTTCACCAACTGAGCGGGATATCAAGCAAACTATAATCATGTTTCTTTTTAGTATGTAATCGCATGTTGTTCCATTTTCCTTAAATACTCCTTGCCTTAATATGAGGTGTTTTAAGGTAAAGAAAAAAGGGCTATATGAAAAATATCAGTTTTGATCAAAACCATTTGCGTTCCTATAACATACTATAAATAGATCATCAGTGATTACAGGATTAATGTTGTAACTGCAAAATCACACAGTCTCTCAACAAGTTTTTCTTTAAAGACTGATACATTCAAGATTTGTGAGTAATTTAATTTATGTGTATAGTGGTCAATTTAGACTGTCCAGGGTGTACACCGCCTTCGCCCATAGCAGCTGGGACAGGCTCCAGGTGGACATCAGGTAAATAAATAGCACCTTTGTGTGACTGTGTGTATGAATATGCATGTTTGAGTGCATTTGTTCTGAAAGCGCTGGGATAGACTCCAGCACCCCTTTGTCCCTGGTTAGGATAAGCTTTCCGTTGTCTTAATATTGAAAGCAGAGTTCAGACTAATAAGAGCCTGGGCTTTAGTGATTCTGTCCCATGCCTCAGGATACACAGCTGGCTTTGCTTTATATTTTTCAGCAAATTTGTTGTTGAATGTCACTAGCACATACTTCCAGTAGTCAGAGGCCTCTATAGAGCTATCAGGTGGGATAGTCCAGTCTGGGTAATAGGTGCGGTAAGCTTTGTACGGATGCCACTGGAAATTTGTTTCATGATTCCGAAAACTTCCGTTGCCATGTACACTAGACGTACAAATCTCTTCACAAAGGACTTCAGTTTTCCAATCTCTATAGGCACCAAGCCCTTGTGGTCGATGCACAGCTGCATGGTGTTGACTATGATTCTTTCCTCCTGCCTCACAAGGAACTTTGCAGAAGGGACACTGCTCCCCACAACCAAAGACTCTTTTGAAGAGCTCATCTTGGGGTTTCACAGACACACTGCTCAGTGTATCAGTGATATCAGCTGACACTGAGATCTCCGTTTCTAGTTGCCTTTTCAAGTCTTCTAAACTCTCATAGAGACTTTTTGTGAATGAACTGCAGCAGCTTTTATTTTGAAACAAGACACCTTCCACAGAATTCATGGGTATTAAAATTGATTCGCTGAGAGCTTTGCAAAAGTTTTGGATAAACTTTCTGGTACCTTCCGCACTGTCAGGAAATGGAAGCCCATCTTCTGTCTGCTTTGAAACTTCCACCATTTTCATGATCTTTTGAAATACAATGTCCAGCCTCTTGTTCTTTAATTTGATCAAAGATTCTTTGGAAAAGCATTCAGTGATGTGATTATAAATCCAGTCCTTGACACAAGTCTTATAATGGACAATGTACTGGAGAAACTCACTGAAATCCATTTTTTCCAGCAGCTCTTTCTGAATGTTGTACTGGAACAATGAGCGTGTGCTATACTCAATGGAGTAATCGCCCAAAACTGTATCAACAATGTCGGTTCCAAGGAACCGGTTGATATAATCAGCAACTGCTGGTTTGACACAGAGCTGAGTGAAGTCTTGCGCTTTCCTCTGGCAGTGGTCCTTCTCTCTGTACAAATCAATAAAATCAGAGAGATACTGACTCTTGCATTTCTCCAAGTATCTTAGGGGATCTTCATCGGTGATGAATTTCTTGTGCATCTCGCGGAATCTTCTAGAGGCAATACCACAAATGTATAATTTAAGGTCTACCTCAAACTTGGTAGAGATTTTAGATCCAGCTTTTTTGAGGTGTGAATCAATTTCCTCAAGTATATCTTTTGTAAATACATCTTGGTAGTCAGTTTTAGACTTTGTTTTCTCTTCAATCATTTTAGAGCAAATGACAATGACATCATTTGCAGTTAACTCCAGATTTAGTTTTTCATTTTGTCTGAATGCTTTTATAATTTTTTTAAAAAAATTTACTGTTGTAAGATGTTCATCCTCCACCTTGAACTGTTGTATCCCATATTGTGTCAAATTTCCAACTTTCTGTAAGTGCTCATTGACATTGCGATTCATTAAACTTTCTTTCAATTGCTTGAAAACATTGCTGGTTATGTCTCTTTCTTTAAGACCTGAGATATTTACGAGCTCCTTTCTCCACATACTCTCAAATTCAGCTTTGAGATCCTCATCAGAAAGCTTACCTTTCTGATGTTTGCACTCATGCAGTAGCTCCAAGACTTTGGATTCAATCATAGCAGCGTGTTTTCTTTGAATCTCTTCCACTTTCAGTTTGTTTTTTTTCATCTCAGTAGAAGCATCGAGATTCTTCCACACATCATCCTTCATCTCACTCTCAAGACTTTTGATGCTCCTTAGAAAATCAGCTTTGTATTTTTCCACTAAGTGCACATGGCAGTCTTTCCTTTTGTAGTAGTCTTTTAGTTTTCCAGCCATTGCGTTTGTCTGAGAGACAACCTCTTTCACTGCCTCCTTTTTAAGTGAATCAACAACCTCATGAATTGACTGCATACAATTGCTTTCAGTGTTCGATATCTTAACTGTTGCTTCTGTAACCCAAGAGTGGATGTGTCTTCTGGAACACCACTCCCATTGTGCAAACTCTTTGCAAAGGTTGTCATAGGCATGGGCCACAAGAGTGTTTCTGAAACTAAAGATGAAGTTCTCAAATTTTACTGCCCTCCACAAGCTGCTTATCCATTGCAGGAACTCTGGGATCTGATGAAGTTGTTCATCTTTCTTTCCTTTAAAAATATCCACTAGATTTTGCTTAAATTCGCTAACAGCCTCACTGTAGCCTGTGTTAACTGGTGCCATTGGTGGTGTGCCATGCCATAATCCTGGAATATGCCAGTTATTCTTTTCCACATCATAATCCAAAATGTCAGTGAATTTTCTCACTTTATGCTGGTTTTCCATGTCAGCTGCAATTGCCGTCATTTCATTTAGTTGTTCAAGAAGTTGTTTTCGGTCTGTCCTGCTTTTCTCATATGCTGAAACGCCACCAACATTCTGATGAACAAAAAGACAGACTGCTTTTTTACCAATTTCCTTCATCCGTAAAAAAGCGTGAACTGCTATCTGCAGGACATCCTTCATCTCAGTGGAGTTCTCCATTGCAATATTGATAATAGTTACATCACTAAGACCTATCACCAGTGTGGCAAGCTGATTGTCATGTTCATAGCTGTCTTCCAGGTGGGCCAGAGCAGGTGATTTCAAACCCTCTGTATCAATTAAGAGAACAAAATCACATCGTAATACTTCCTTTAGGTCTTCACCAATAGGAAGGAAAAGCATGGATGCTCCACGAGTGCATCGACCACTACTCACTGCAAACTGAACTCCAAACATGGTGTTGAGCAGTGTGGACTTGCCTGTGCTCTGAACTCCTAAGACTGTCAGGACCAGCAAACGACTCTTCTGTCCAACCTTCCTGTGAAGTTCCATAAGAACATCACTCACCCACTTTTGTGGGATATTTGAAGCATCTCCATCCAGAAGCTCAAGAGGAAACCCAGCCAGAAGTAGTTCAGCTGCAACAACAGGGAGATTTCTAGTTTCTTCAGGTATTTTGGTTGAACAGTGTGAAGCAGCTTCATAAATCAGTCCCATTTCTCTCATGTAATGCTCAATGCCAAGTGCACTATCAAGAAGCTCCTGGTCTAACTGGACAATGCCATCCTTATCTCCCTTTACTTCACACTTTTCTTTGTATTTGTGTCGAAGTTTTGTCAAGTGTTTGCGTGATTTCTTGTCCAATTTTAATCCCAGCCATTTGAGAAAGAAGGCTCTCTCATTGTAATCAGAAGTTGACACTGCATGTATGAAAGTGGACATTGTTTTTGTCATCTTATACTTGCATTGTTTGTTCCAAATTTCCTTTTTTTCTTTCTGAAGTTGGCTCTTATATTCTTCCAAGCTTATCTCTCCTGAATTTTGTAATCTGCATTCCTCTTTTTCGATCTGAGCCAGTCTTTTCCAGTTTTCTCCCTGCAGTGGCAGCTGTCTCCTCTTGTAGTCCACAACCTGAAGAATCCCCAACCCTTTTATGATATTCTCAGCTGCTGTCTCTGCTGATACACAGTCTTTGCTTTGTATTTCATCAGTTACAAAACCTAATTCCTGAGCAACACTGTTCAGGGACTGATTTTCAGATGTTTTGGGTGTCTCACTTAGAATTTTTGCAATAGCAGAACTGATGCTCTTTGAGAAATGGGCCAGATTGACCTTTTGTCTTTTCTCAATTATGTTTTCTCTTTCCAACTTCAGAGTATCTATTGCAGTTTTAATAGATGACTTAACATCCTGGCTCATGCCACTCTGAGAGTTTACCACGAGATTGATTCTAGGTTGCATTTTTTTCTTTAATGAAGCAAAGAACTGCTGCTCTTCTTGGTCAACACTGTCCAGGAACACAAAGACAGCTGTGGACACCTGAGTAAGAAAACTGAACTGTGTCTCAAAAGTACAGATATCTCCTCTTAAATTAGCAATAGCCACTGGCTCAGGGAACACATCAATGCTCTTATTTCCACAAGGCAGGCTCCAGCATATTTCAACCAAACCATTAGCAATCAGCCTAGGAGCAGTTCCACCAATCATTTCTCGATGTGAAAAGAAATCATGATGTTGCTGCGAGTTACTAAGAACTTCATTCAAAACCCGAGACTTGGACAAGCTGCAATTACGTAATCTAACAAATGACACTAGAGGCATGTTTGCATGGACAACACTCTCTTCAACAAATCCTTTAGATTCAGTCAGTTTATGGGGACGCCACTCTTTCAGGATACCTCTAAGAGCCCAAAGCATAAGAGTGCACTGATCATGTACACTTTGGGGCAGCAGAAGGGGTACTGCAAACTGGCACATTGACATCTTAAGTGCCATTTCTTGCTGGAGGAAATTATCTGCACAGGCAAAGAGAGCAGTGCTGAGATCAAGAAGACTGAGACAATCTTCACAGTCTGCCTCAGCAAATAAGTCACTTGTTTCATCACTTTCACCAAATGCAGATAACAAAGATCTTGAGTTTGAATTAACCATCAGAAGCTTCCTCAGAAAAGCCCATGGTATTTTTTGCAGTGAGTCAGCCTCTTCATCAGACACACTACCACGGTTGATCTCCAGCAAAGATCTTAGAGTCAGTTTATTTGGGTAGTATGTTTCAAGTCCTAGTTTTCTCAAGAGTCCTTGAAGAGAGCCTGGAAATAAACATAGTGTTAATGTAACATTGAAATTTCTTAAGCCAACTTTATCAAATGTCAACTTTACATTACATATGTACTGCAGATGAGCAACAGTAAGTTAAAGAAAGTTTTCCAGCCAAGTGAAAAAAGCCAAAGCAGTTACTTATGAGATCTTGGAGGAGCCCACTGTGCATATCTTACAATTTTCCCTTTCCTAACACAGTTGATCCAACTAATCAGCTTATTAACAAGTTGGAGCTTGAGTTGGATGTGCACTCTGGATTTGTCCAGGAAAAGTTCAAAATCTTAGGCACTTAGATTAAGAACCATCAACGTGATTTTCTCTGAGAAAATTAGTGGAGAAACTTAATGAGTGCTATTGATTTCGTACATTTCAAGCATTTTACTTTACGATAAAGCTCTTTGATGTTGGATGCTATTACTTAATACACTATGGGGTGTTTTTGCAATTCTGCAAACAATTATCATCTGTGCATATCTGTTGGTCATTGATTTCTAGCTCAATATATAAATATACCTTTCAAGTATCAAACTATTTCATATTTAAAAGACTTCACCTGTGTAGCCTAGTGACAGTTTTTATTTGTAAAATAGTTTCAGTGGGATAATATTTTCCTGTAAATATCAGGTACAGCATATAATATATAATACATTGTTTATATTGTACTCCAAGAGGGCGTCATTATTCATCACTTACTCTGTGGCCCACTCCCAATCTCAGATTGAGCTCCTTGCACTATTCACACATACAGCAAAAGTCTTGAGCCACAGTCATTACTTTATATTTTGCTTTCAATCACCTTGTTTTATTCTTGTCAAACTGCCTGAATTGTTTTACATACTTAGTAAATTAAGTTAAACAAATGGGAAGTATACTAATTGCTGGCCTGATAATTTGTAATCATCTGCACTTTCTTCACTGTACAGTACAGTAAGTCACTCCTGCTGTGTTTTGCTCTAAGAGCAATATAGAAAACATGTCATTATAAACGTGCTCACTGACATCATTGTAATAGTTTGCTTTGACATTTTCATCTAAAAATTGTTTGGGGCCTTCTAGTCACTGGGCACCTGGTCAAAGGTGAGGCGTGTGGCTGTACACAAACATGAGGCACGTGTTGTGAGTTGTCTTTTAGGAAGCTTTTGGAGCACACAGGTACAAGAGATAATTGAGGTAATGATTTTTATATTCAGTTCTGATTTCAGTATATGTGCACTTTCATGCTGGTGGTAATGACTGTTAGCTTAATATTTTGGATTTTGGTTATGCAATTTATTTCATTAAATTTATAATTTTATAATTAGAGAATTATACTTTATAATTAGAGAGAGCTAGGGGCACAGTCATGGTTGACAGCCGTTGTTTTAGATTCAAGTCCTTTTACATTGACCATTGTAGTGGAGTGGGTTTTTGTTGTTTTTGATTTATGGTGTGCAATACATCTGCAGTGGAGGGTTTTGCGCATTCACTCTTTACCTGTTGTAATTTCACCCTCCTGATAAATACCGTTTTTGTGTATATATTTTACTGTACTAATGTGGGTATTGTCATTTATGGGCCTCACTTGGGGTTTGTAGTAAATTTGAGTTATAATAAACTGCATGGCTGTAAAAGTGGTTGACTTTTGTTGTCAATAGTGTGTGTGTGTGTTTGTGTGTGTGTGTGTGTCTGTGTGTGTGTGTGTGTGTGTGTGTGTGTGTGTGTGTGTGTGTGTGTGTGTGTGTGT
>JBBJLR010075658.1:0-10845 GCA_037577145.1 Brachypetersius gabonensis
ATTTTCTGCAGAATTAAATGGTTAAATTGAAAGTTATTTATAGTGGGTTTGTTGAAACTTAACAAGTTCATTTTTTTCATTTTATCTTTTAAAAGATGCCTGAGACATTGTGACCATGACTTTGAGAAGCTTTCAGTTTTAGTTCATTCATAGTGGAAGGGTACATCCAGAACACGGTGAGGCAAAATAGTCCCCAAAGAAAACAGATTTAAGTCGGTTTTATTACTATTTTACCGTTATCATCAGTCTATATAAACACCCAGAAGACATGTGTAGTTTCACTGGTGGATTTGGAGAGTAAATAAAAGGGCTATATTTTTGTTTGAGACACAAGACCTGGTTTCATTTACCACCACAGAAAACTGTGCAAGTATCTCTACAGTGAACCATTTCACCTTGAACCACTTTTCTAACAATGCTAACTAAGTGGTTATAAGCTTCCATTACTTGATAGTAACATTAGCCTCTTAGCTCCAGTGCAAAACCAAAGAAGTGAATGTTTCAGGGAAGCCCATAAGACCTAATTGAGTTAGCTGGGTGCAGCAGCTCTCATAAAGGCTGGGCCTCAGGTGGCCTAGATTGGAATCCCCCCTCCCACATCCCACACACAGACATAAAAAACACACATAATGATAGAAATGTCCAGTAAAAACATCCAGGTTCTGGAAAGCTTCACCTTGGAATGGACCTGGAGGACAATGGCAAAAAAATGTCCACCTCTGTGGTCATTCGAATTACAACACATAACTGACTGCATTTGCAACCTTTCCCCAAATGGCCCATTCCACACCTATAGCTCTATTTCTTCAGGCTATCGGGGCAATAAAGGTTGGACTGACAGTAATGTGTGATTCATATACGAGTGTGTGACCCCCCCAACCCGCTCCCACACGCATAGACATTCTACCCCTCCTCCATCCTAATGGCACCTCCCTCTCTAACTCTCTCTCTCTCTCTCTCCCTCTCTCATCCCATTCATTTCATCATTGGTCTCGAGTGCACACACTTCTCCAGACAGAGTGTCTACATGTGTGTGTCTGCCAGGCAATCTTGTTACATTGCAAATTGTCCTCCAGCGTCTGACCGGCACAGAGAGGACCAGCATGAGCCCCTGTCCCATCAGCTGAGCCTCCGGAGCAGGATCCAAGGTGAGAAACTGACTCTCTCTCTCTCTCTCTCTCTCTCTCTCTCTCTCTCTCTCTCTGTCTCTCTCCTTCACTCTCTCTCTCTATAATGAAAAATTCATGCTTTTTCACTCTCTTTGTTTACATCAGTTTTGCTGAGGGCAGACTGACTGAATTGCTTTTGTCGGGACTAAGCACTGCGATAATAAATATATATCTAAAAAGGCAAGAATTTGTAAAGGGTCCACTAACAACATATGTGCCAAAAACTATCACAATTCACAAAAAGGCATTAGCTTTATTCTGGACCTTTTCTGGGGCTTCTTTAAAAAAAAAAATCATAAAAAGACTTAAAAGGGCTGAAACACACATTAAACATCAGTGTGAATGGGCGTGGCTAAACTAATGTAAGCCGAATAGGTGGGTATATGTAAACAAGTTGGTCCTTGTGACATCACAAACACAGACATCACAAACTCAAGGCATGATTCCATATGTATAGACTACAGGGGCATATCTTGAAACTTTAACAATGTTACGCACTACATCAAATTATGAAAATTTCATTTTTTCTGACATGAGCCCTTTGAAGGTATTTATAACATCTAAGTGTATTCTACATTTATTTGTGTTACTTTTTTTACAGTGATAATATTAGTCATAATTCATATTCATTTTGCAGTTCTAAACCGCTGTAGGCTAAATGGATGCATATGTGCATCTGGTCATTTTTGTGACATCACAACCAGGGTGAATTCAGTTACTGCTGTTTTTTGAAACTGCACATTTTCCAACTGTGGTCTAAATGGTGCAGTCCTGTGTTCATGGCTGTGACATTGAATGAGTTGTTGGTGGGTGGTGTGTTTTGACTCTTTCATTTCAGAAATGCATAACTCCTTAAACACGTTACACTTCGCTTGAAATTCGGATACTTTGGAAAATATACTTTGAGAAAAATAAAAGTGAACTTAATGGAATTATCTCCCAGTTCAGCAACATTTTTGTTGTATTTTGTTTAGGTTTTTTTGGCCAGAGATTTGCTGACACACGCAAAGTTCAGTTTTATCTTCAGGCATCTCCATATCGATTTGTTTGCTATTGCTTTTTCCCTGCCTGTCAGCTACTTTAGTGGTCTTGCGCCACTGATACTTATAGCGTGAGCGTGTGTGTAAATGTGTGGGGGCGGTTTTATGGCCATTAGCTCCAGGCCTGTGGAGGAACATCTTATTGGAATACATACTGAGTCTGATTGCTGAATTTGCCCTCAGCTATGGTGGACAGCAGTTGCTGGCAAAACAGAGAAATGAAGAAAGAGTTGAGGACAATACAAACATAAGACAATAAATACACAGTGCAGTTAATACAAATGTCAATAAATATATGACAGTAAACACACAGGACAATTAATGTATAGGACACTTAATACTGGACAATAAACACATAGGACAATAACTACACAATGCAGTAAATATAAAGGTCAATAAATACAGCACAGTAAACACACAAGGCAATTAATACACAAGACAATAAATACACAGCATAATAAGCACAGGACAATAAAACAGGATAATAAATACACAGGACAATAAAAACTGAACAATTAATACACGTATATAGGTATAAACAGACAAAGAGAGAGACAGAGAAATAGAAAATGAGAGACAGTCAGACAGACACAATGAGACACAGATACACAGACACAGACAGACAGACAGACAGATAGATAGACAGACAGATTGTCACTGGTAGTCTGTGGCGACTGTTGTTTGGGTCAGAGTGTGAATTGGCTCACCATATACTGCCTTTTTTAACAACAAAAAAAAGTTAATCTGTATTTTTTGTCTCTTTGGGGGGGTCTGGGTCTTGATTTGGGGGTACAGTACCCCCCCAGTATGCCCCGTAATTCGAACCATGGTTTGGGTCTTTCTGTAGTGCTGTTCTGCTCATAAAATTTCAGCAGCGTCTCTATAGTCCAGTCTAGCAGCACTAAAACTCCTCTAAAAGCTCAGACCATGAGCTAAAAGGCCAAATGAGCAGTCAGTGAGGACATTTCTGCTCTAACCTGCTCTAAGCTGGGCTCCATAGTTCTGATGGCTGTAAGCAGGAGCTGACTGCTCGCTCCACACCGGTGGAGGTGCTGGGCACCAGATGGCTCAGAGACTCTGCCCTGGCACGCCCCTCAGGCTGGGCACAGCAGGTGTACTGAGCACTCTCCATCTGACCAACTGGTCAACACTGAGTGAGTGTGTGTGTATGCATGAGTGTGTGCACGTGGGTTGGAAATTCACAAAAAGTGGACAAATACAGAATGCCTAAACATGTTCTTCATTGCATCTGAAGAGGTGCATCAAATAAATAAGATGTATTATTTCCATGCATGCATGCATTCAGTGCATCACTGCTTTCAAATAATTTTTTTTTTTTACAAATTAACAGTTTTTATTTGTTTTTGATGTGTTTTTTTAATGTGATAAATTATTTAATTATTTGAAATGTAATTTATATTATTACAATGAAACACAGACATTATAAAATAGATGAAAACAGTAAACACATTCTTCAAAGATAATGAAGTTACAAAAAAATAAGGCCACTACAAAAAAAAATTAATTTTAAACCTAAACTACCTTGTTTACTTATTTTCATTTTTTCATTAGTTTTTTCATATTTAATGTTACTATTAAAATATGATAAATACAAAAATTAAAGCACTGCCCACATTATTATCATTTTTTTAATATATAAAAATGATATTGTATTAAATAATAAAATCATTCTAAAGGAAATTTAAACCAAAAAAAAATATTTTTGTTTTCTTCAGATTTGTGCAGCAATGTCTTCCACCCTTCTTGCTGAGACGGAAGAAGATGTGTTTGGTGAGTGACCTCTTCACCCTCCCATCCCCCGCTCCATTAGACCTTAATTTACACACACTCAGAGTGCATTATGGGGAGTGAGCGGCAAGCATCCCCCCAGCTCCTGTAGAGCTCATGATACGGTCTGGAAACAGGATATGCTTCTACATACTGTCCTCTTCTGCACTGGTCCAGCCCGCGACTACAGGGTGGTAGTGCATTTGCTGAAATCTGTGTTGTGAGGCTTTGGGCTCTTCACATTCAGCCTTGGATGACTTTTGTTGAGGATTGAGTGGGCTGGTCTTGCCCTGTGACCCCAGAGATGAATCAATAATAAAAAAGTACCTTCAGAGCCTCAGGATGCTTATAGCTTTATTTATGTTTATAGATAACAGTGAGTCACAGAGTCTCAACCATAGACTAATAGGACATAAGCAAGTCTATTAGAGATTCTATTCCCAGCATTCCCAAGTCTATTCCCAAGCACATCAAGGCAGTATGAGCAAGGCCTACAGTTAGCATGCTAGTTGGTGAGGCCAGCTTATGTTACTTGTTAGCTACATTAGCCTCATAGCTCCTGTGTAAACTGAAGAACTTTGTTACACAAAATATATCTCGGATGAGTGTCTACATTTGGCGGGAGAGGCAATGGTGTGTAAATTTCAAGCCTTTAAGCCAGAATTGTCCTAAGTTGGCTTGTGAAATTTGATTTGGCCAACTTTCCCAAAAAATAACTATTTTTATGTCCAAATGTAAACCAACCTACCTACTGTCTACCTACCCTTGTATGCTGCTTTGCCTTTTAGGCCCTGGACCTACCTGAGTTATGGTCCCCTGGAGCCATTAAAGTAGTTCTCTCTGAAACAGCTCTATTTCTTCTGCCCTAATGAGGCAAATGGCTCACTGCGCCACTATAGCAACCTGGCCATGCCCAATTGATTTAGTTTGTGCTGTGAACAACATCGCTCCTGACAG
Organism: Brachypetersius gabonensis; assembly: GCA_037577145.1. Classification (NCBI taxonomy): domain Eukaryota; kingdom Metazoa; phylum Chordata; class Actinopteri; order Characiformes; family Alestidae; genus Brachypetersius; species Brachypetersius gabonensis. Next base: position 4,955 of record JBBJLR010075658.1, read on the forward strand.
CTGGATATTGATTCCAGCATCCACACAAGGCGTCCTCCTCGTTCCTCATTTGATTTTCTTGGCAGTAGGAAGGCGGTCTTAAGTCTGATTAGAAATATACTGGGGTCACAGAACATCTAGGATCATGCTCAAGGATGTTGTGTGTGGTACGCCAAAGAGCAGGCTGATACCGGTTCTGACATTCTAGTATAGAGTGTAACAAGGCAATGAGACTGATCCTGGATCAGTATGAAGACACTTCATTCAAATTCTGCAGACTATTATAGGTCAGACTGTCTAGAGTTATCCATGCTTACACGGTAAGTCCCCTTCTGGACCCTTTGATGCTTGGCTGTAATTTGGAGAGCGATTATGCATGTTTTTTAAACATGCACTATGTGTGTAGGGGTGTGTGGGTGTGCCTGTGTGTAAGTAATGAATTTCATGAATGCTTAACCCCCACTGAGCCCATGATTACAAAACCTGCCTCCAGCTTTGGGGGAGCCACAGTGTCTCTTGTGTATCAGCACAAAGTAATATGGACAGAACAAAGGGGAAACAGCCCCACATATATACAAAGGAATAACCTATCAAGTATTTACTTTTAATTATTTAACAGATGCTATCCACCAAAAAGCAGTATCACTACACAGTGCCTGGAGATATTCCAAGAAGACATAAACTAAGAGATAAGAGCTGCACCATAGAAATGTATGTGTAGATGTTGAGGGAGTAAAATTAGGTGAAGTGCAGTGGCGTTGAAGAGAGATCACGTATTGATTCTGGAAGTGTAGCAAGTGCATTAACCTCGGCATTTCCTGAAGAGTCTTTAAAACCATTGCAAAAGGAACTGAATGACTATGTAATGCCGAGTTCTCTGAGAAGTTTGTTCCACCATTGATAGACAAGGACACTATGCAGTGAGATGTAGCTGGCTCCAGATGAACAACATCCATGTCTTTAAAAATGGATATTTGAAGAGTGGCTCACAATTAAATGGGTTAAATGAGTTAAAGTTAAAGGGTATTGTTGGGAGACTGGGAGACCACTGGCAAAGCACTTGCTGGAATTCAAGGCACCAGTGTATATGGTATTGATCTTGTGTTATCTTGCAACCCCCAGATGACAGAAATCACTATCCCACTATCTGCCTCTACATCCTTAGTCAGAACAGTTGGGATGATGAGGAAGAAAATATTAAAAACTGTGCTGTACACAGCCTTTCATCCATTGAAGGGCCCAGGTTCTTGTCTATCTACTATTACCCTTGGCCCTTGTGGCCTTGTCAAAATGCCCATTTATTTATAGCCTTCTTGTTACAAGTGTAGTTCAATAACCCAGTGCAACCAAGATCACAATTCATATTGTCAAAGGTCCACAAATATAAAGGAACAGATCTAGTGTTTCTGCAGTTGAAGAGAATCTCTTCAGTGCAAGACTTTCAAGGAACAATGTATCTGTATTCACTGGAGCTTGAATAAGGTGTATTGGATGACAACACGCTTTAGAGATGTCCTGCAGTTATTCTAGAAGTTTTCTGTCACAATTAGCACTTTTGGATGTGTCAAAGTAAGTGCATCATCCAACAAATGGTCAGGTCTTTAAAACGTCTGACACTGTCAGAGTGTGTAGCTTCACGGTACTTTCACTTATGACAGCAAGAACAATGTTTGCTGTCTGTGAGGTGAGTACCCCAGAGAGACCCTTCACAAGAGGTCTGGTCTCACTCGCAGATGTAGTGTCAATAATGTCCTTCTTTATCCTATTGCAATCAGGGCTGTTCAACTCATTGTGTAAATAATGGCTGGTGTCAAAAAGCATCTTTATGACCCAAGCCAAAGTGTGATATTACTTCTTTTGATTGCAGGCGAAATGTCTTGATATAGCCTCAGCAAATGTTGTATATGGACAATGTTTCGGTCACATATTACTGTCTTCACTGTAAAAGGAGCCACTGAAATGGCAGTTTAATTGCGAACTGAAGCTTGCCACCACAGCTTGCTTTTCTCTTGGGGTGTGCTCCCGTAACCTTTGTCTTCCCGAGACTACTCCTCAATGTAGTGGAGCAGCTGTTGTCTGACACCAGGACGTAACCACGGTGCAGGCCTGTACGTTATGTCTGGGGTCTACTGCAGCTCTGAGATCCCCTGGCAATTTTATGAGGGGTCAAAGAGCACCCAGTTACTGTGTGTAGCCACCACAAAGCCTGGTAGGAGTCTTGGTGACGGAGAAGCTATGTGCTGTAGAAGCTACACTCACACAAAAAGCCTTACACACATACATACAATCTCACATCGTCCAAACAGGTAATCCTCAGCTGCTGACAGCTTGATAGAATAACAGAAACCTTTATTAGTCCCACAAGTGGGAAATTTGCATTGTCACAGCAGAAAGTGGACAGTGCAAAGGTAAGGGCAGTATAATGTATGTAACAAGTGTGAGGTGGGAAACTTCTTATCGGGTGATCGCAATTTTAATAACCTTTTCAACTTGGGGTTAGATCTGACAGAGGCAGTGCCTGAGACAGAGAGACTGGACAGCAGTCTGCAAAAAGCAAAAGCCCAGCTGTCAGTCAAAACCAGAAGACACCGCCCCTCCAGGTCCCGCCTCAGAGACAGCCTGAGTTCTACAGAGGGAGAAGATAGCCTTGATGGAAAGGTGGGTGCGCATGTTTTAGTCCACTTTTAATCCAAATGTACACAATTGTCAATGTGGTCAAGTAGTCAAAAAGTGTCAGAATTCCCATGAGCAAGTTATGGTTTAGGTGAATGTGTGATTTAATCCTGCAGTTCACAAAGGTAATTAGTGAGTATAAGCTTCCTTTTTTTGTGAGCTACATTAGCATTGTTTCTCCAGTGCAAAACTAAAGAAGCAAACTTCTTGCTCTAGAGTTTCAGCAGCCCTCCCCACAGCACCTACTCTCCTCTCCATGCCTCGCTCCGTTGTCCTTCACCATCCCCTGACCTCCAGTTCTCCTCCTCCTCCTCTCCTGCATGGAGGGATCGAGCCTTCACATTAGACCCTTTCCCTGAGACTCCGGAGCAGAGAGGCCAGTACAAACATCTGCTGGACACCTCTTCTCAGGAGACACTATTGGTGACAACCTCCAGCTTCCCCTCCAAACCCTGCACTAGGTCTGAAACATCCTCTCCAGCCCACTTGAGCCAGAGGGACCTTGGCCAGCTGCATGAGGAAGACCATTCTCTTTTGCGCCAGAGGGAGCCTTCTCAGAGTGAAGGTATACACGTACTACACACTCATCGTCCACTTTACTAGAAACCTGCACCTCGTACTCACTGGTCACTTTGTCCTCCTACCTTATATATAGGAACTATATGGATGTACAGTTTAGAACATCTGTGGTCCCGCACTTGTCATTCACCATTTATTCCATTTATCACTCTGATCACAGGGGTGCTGTTGAGCAGATGTTAACTGGGTGTTTATTGCTACATCAAATGGCCCACCACCCTGAAATAACCTTGCAGAGAATTGCTCATCTTTTTGCCCTAAAACAATGACAATGTAAAAAAAAAAAACAATGACATCCAACAACAGCAACTCTTCCATTTTCTGGCCCGACCGTGACAGGGGTTAAGGGCTCCCAGGTGTTAAAAAGGGCGGTAAATGAAGGCCAGGATCTATCCTAGCTAGCCATACTGGCCTCGAATTTTGGTAACATTTACAAGACCTGTTATCAGAGAACTGGCTGCAATTACTTTATGTCTTATAGACCTGATAATACATAGAAATGGAAAAAACGCATCATGGCCAGTTCCGTTTCTTTAGCATTATATACACTAATAACTGTAATATACCATTATGTGTGTCCAGATGACAGCCATGATGTTGGTTCAGATGAGCCAGGAAGCCCAACAGTACTGTTAGACAAGAAGACCAGGAGACGTTTTCTGGACTTGGGGTTGGTACATGGGCTCTCAGCAATGTCCCTAGTGGAGATAAATACATCTCTCTTTAGGACTGAGTCTGGTGAATGCTTACTCTTTCCTCTTGATAGCTTCTTGCATTAACTTGAAAACTGCTTGATGTGTTTCTCTGGACAGGGTCACACTGCGTCGGACATATGGGAGAGTCAGGAAGGACAGAGCCAACAGGCTATCAGCAGGAAGTCGGTATGGGTGGAGTGTGTGTGTTGTTTGAGCATCCTCTTCTTTGCCCTACAAAAGTCAATGTGGCACTATGCTACCTATGGGGTCATTAAAAATGTATTTATTCAGGTCACTTTGTGTATGTGTGTCGCAGGGAGCCTGAGAGAGCAGAGGCCCGATCGCGTTCCTCCGGCCCCCCATTCGTGACTTTCTCCTGGTTCAGTGACAGAATCAGAGGGTCTAGCTCCCCCAAGTCCTCCAGCCAGTCTCCGGCCAAGTCACTGGGCAAGGTAGCACAAACCTTAGTCACACAAAGTGGCATTCACAAAGTGTTAATTTAAAGAGTCCATCAATCATACTTTCTCCTTTTGAAATAAAAGAGCAAGCCGAGTTTGATTTCTAATATAACTGCCTCAAAGGAATCAAATTAACATAATTCTGCATTGACCCCAGATGCAGACAATCAGACATGCTTTTCTCATTACTTTTTTTAATTGTAACTATGAGGCTAAGGCCTGCATAATCCCACGCTTCTCTCAAACTGCACCTTAACAGACGTGGTGACCAGCACCCCCAGGTGGCTCCCATAGGAACTGCTTGTCTATTCTCACACTTAGGCATGACCCAAGAAGACAAAACGTTGGAAATGGGTTATATTGATCGCAAATTCTGTGAAAGTACTAAGAATATCAGATCTTTTATGTGTTTTCTGACACTGTATGACGGTAGGTGGAGGTAGCTCAGCGGGTAGGATACTTGCCTCTGGACCAAAAGGTCATGGGTTTGAATCCTACCTTCAGCACCCCTGAGCAAGACCCTTAACCCTAAGTTGCTCTAGGGAGACAGCCCCCTGTAATTAGGGATTGGAAGTCAAAGCGTCTGCTAAATGCCATAAATGTAAAATGTATGAACAAGGACTAGCTTCAGGATTGCTGCTACTACTGTTTTTAGCATTGTGATATAATTTTGCTCATTTCAGCAGTGTATCATACAGTGCCAGAAACCACATAAACAACAATAAACAAGGTAAGTGTGTGATAATTCAGGCATGTTGGACCAAGCTTCCATTACCTGATAGATACATTAGTCTCATAGCTCCAGCACAACTAATGAAATGAATTTCATGTGTCAAACATATCATGGCTGATCTGTTTTTCTTTGTTTCCTTCTCTCCTTGCTATGAAAGGGCTCTAGCCAGGACAACTTAAACTCACCCGCTGGCCTTCTGGAAACTCCCAGCAGGCCCAGCAAACAAGTGTCCTCTCAGCCGTACCGCAGCCTGTCTGAACATTCAGATGAGGTGAGAACATGGCGGGCAAAACACAAGATCAAGAACATGATTCAAGATTTAGGGTTTCATTGTCATGAGCAGCTGTGTACATGTAGATAGTGTAATGAGATGTTTCTCTAAAGACAGTAGTGCAACAAGTAACAACATTTAATATTTTAAAGAGTTGCAATCCTACTGGTCCAAAGTGGGACAAAAGAGTTAGCTTAGCTTACCATTTGACTTTGAAAGATGTTATTACTTTTTGAATTTTATGATCCTGATCTCTGATCCTGATTTTCTGAGCATATTGTGAAATCAGTTTTGTTCATTTTTATAGGAGACCACTGCAAAAATGTGCATTTTTTTTAAAGGTTTTTTTAAAATAAGTATTCGTATGTATTGAGCTGAACAGCTTTGAACAGACACTGAATGCTGATAGAGATGCTGATTTACCCCGGGGATGGTGGTGGCCTAGTGGTAGGATACTTGCCTCCGGACCAAAAGGTCACAGGTTCGAATCCTACCTCCAGTAC
>JBBJLR010075669.1:0-10844 GCA_037577145.1 Brachypetersius gabonensis
TAAGGGATTACTTTTAAATGACTGTAATAAGTAATCTGTAATGTATTACAGTTTGGAAGTAACTTGCACAACACTGCATATAACACAAATGAGGAGCCTTCATAGGCCAGTTCTACCTAGGACCCACTTTCTCCAGCTGGAGCACAGCAAGTCTGTCGCCCCACTGCTGCTTCCTCCGACCTGGCTCTGGCCTCTGGTACACCTCCACTCTGTTGGATGTGGTTTGCTTCATTTGTAAAACTTCCTAAAACATGCCACATATTCCTGTAGCCTACCCCTCAATGTCAAGCTCACTCTTAGAAAGGCATTAGTGGGACATTCCATGGCCATTTACCTTCACTGAAGTGGAAACTACCAGAGGGGACTGTATTTATTATAAGTGACGCTAGCATGTTAATAACTCATTCCCCACTATTTAAATAAATGTTTGAAGAGGAAGCAAAAGAAAGTAGCAGCAAACTTTGAACTCTCATATTCATTATTTTTGCTGCCATATTTGAATGTAGCTCACATAATGGATTTTATTCCTCTCCGCGGCCCAGAAACTCCTTTAACGCAAAAGATCAGTTAGCTTATTTGCTAACAAGCCAATGATCCATTTTATTTCTTATTACTACATGAATGTACTTTGCTGTCCCTGCCACAGTGCCAGAGGTCATACAGTTTAATGAGTCCAGACTAATCAGACCCAGAACAGTGGTAAATGTGGGCGACTGTTAATTAACCCAAGCAAACAGAGCATACGGAAGTGCAGAAATGGGCACTGGCCAGATCTGGGCTTTGCAAGTGACGTAATTATGGAGGTCTCAGAATGGAGTTAAGAAGAAGAAGCAAAAATGCTTTGTGTATTTTGTCTGCTTTGAAAGAACACAATGCAAAAAGACAATAACTTTTTAAATTAAGTAAATTGTTTAAGAGGGCCTTATGTTCAAGCTTACGAAAAAAGGACCCTAAATGGTTCCTGACTTGGACATGGAATTACAGAAAAAATCTAGAAACTACTATTTGGAAGTTTTTACACTTTAAAAAGGTTTTTTACAAAATCAGTTCCTGAAACAATTTCCTACTGAAAGGTTCTTAATGGAACCAAAAGTGTTCCATCCATCTTCTATGGATTTGTTTAACAGGCCCATTTTTGTACTTCTGTTATTGCTTGGTTGGAAAACTGACCATCAAAAAACTAAACTTCCTACCTACTAGCTTGCCAACTACACACTCCATGATGGCTTAAAACATCAAACAGCAACAAGGGAAGAATTTCAGTATAAAGTGTAGAAACATCTCATGTCAACAGGCCACCTAATGATGTCTGAGGCAGAAGACTGCTTAAGCAAACTGCAGATGAAGTGCTAAGCCTCTTCTTTTGTTCAGCACATACTTCAGTGGACTGGTTTGGAAGAAAGATTTTGATAACAGGGGCAAAAATTCCGTCTGTTCATTGGTTTTTGGTCAAAGTCTTGTACCAGGAAACACTCCATTGCCTCCTCAATCAAAAGATTTTTGTTAATCCAAAGATCTTGAGACTTTGTATATTTACCTCAGTTCTGGGTAAATTCATGGGTCACCATTGACCAAAAAGGTTAAGGACATATACAAACAGATATATTTATCTAGTCTGTCCCTGTGAAACATCTGCATGGTGAAACCCAGCTGCTTGCATGCTGTATGTTGTTGTGATAGAATCTGTGATTTTAGAGCAATGGATTTTAAAGCAATACTTTCAGCACCAGACTAAGCTGGGCCATGCTTGCACAGACCTAGAGATCAATCAACAAGCAGCAAACTAACAAAAGCAAGAGCAAATTAAAAAGCTCCTGTTTGCCCTCTCAATACAAGAATCTGTGAACTGAATGAACAAGAGTGTTAAAGAAAGACTCCTGCCATCATTGGATTTAAGTGATTCAGATGATTTTCATGTTCAGTTTCATGCAAAGCCTGCATTCACACAAGAGGAATAATGATACTGAAAGTAAAAGATGTTCTTCAGGGTCAAATATTAGGACAGAAGACAAATGCAATTACCTGGGATTAACTACACAAAATAAAGTGATTAACCATGATTGTATTATTTTTGCTGTTTTCTATTAAACAATATTAAACAATCTTTCAAACAATCACACAAAACCAAAGGAAAAAAGTATGCCGTTTGATGATGAAGAGGAATGTACAGTCATTTCAAATGTACTTCCACAAAATGTACTTTCATGAAACACACCATTTTGTCCAATATCTTAAACCTTAGTGATTAGGTTAAAGTCAACTGGGTGGAATAGCTTCGCACAATTCTTAGCTGTTTTGGTTAGGTAAAAAATATACCAACACCACTGGTGTACTTAATCATCAAATGTACTGATGTACATTTAGCTCACAGGTCAACTTACAGTCATAGGTCAAATTCAACGCCGTCATCTCAGCCGTACACATGTATGCAGACAAGACATTTCCAGTTTTTACAGAACACACAGAAGAATAAAAATTAGGTACAAACTCTAAACTAAAAGATTTAAAAAATGTGTATAATTTCCATAGAAAACCTTACTAATAAAATAAGACACTCTGGATCAGCTACACATGGGCCACACCAAAGCCTGTCATGATCAGTGCCTATATGATCAGTATGAAGCTATATTTTCACTTAAGACAAAGGGTGACTTTAGATTAGGACCACCCAGTTTACTTTGAATGACGATTGACAAAATGCATCAGGGAGTCAGTGGACAGTGGAGCTTTATTTACAGGACATACGTTATATGTTTTTTATTGCATGCCTACAAGAGCAATACTATTCCCGATTTAAGGTTTTATGTTTAAGATTAAATATTTGATTGTGGTTTAATGTCCAAGTTATCATTGGAGTTAATGGTACTTAATTCAAAGGGTGTTTAAGTGAACCAAGCTTTATTATGAGTTCAACATGTGAACACTTTCAAAACATACCATTCACTTCTCACTACATACAATTCACATATTTTTAGAAACTAAGCTGCAATTACATCTCCATTCACTGTTCAATTACATCTCTATTCACTCCATTCATGCCACAAAAACCATGTCTTTACGTATTGAATAAATGCCTATGCTATCACTCATATTATGGCCATTCATACCAAAGCTAGAAGGTGTGTTTCAGCCCAGACTGTGTTTTAGTGCAGGTAACACAAGTCAACAAAAATGATCAGAAACACACTTTTCTAAACCAGTTTTTTGTGCTGATTTCAGATCTACTTTCTTTTCACTCCCATCACTTTTTGAATTATGAGTAATATTAGATTTGCAATAGACCTACATGTGGTTTTTATTAAAGCGCAGCTCCAATCAAGAACTGTTTCAATATTTTCAGGGTGAAATCAGACAGGCCACACTGTGGCATGGATATAATGATCAGAGTCAGTCAGCTACCACTGTTTCTTCACAAACACTCAGCATATGATTATTATATGATCATTATACCAACTATCATGCAATATAGAACTAGCTTCATCACAAACACTGTATGTGCGGGAAAAACTAAACACAGATTTGAAGTCAGCATGAAAAACACTACAAAACCAACATAAGCTTATCTCTGATGATTATGACTTTTTGACCTGTGTAAGCAATGATCATTTACATAAAAGGAACAGAGAGGTTGGAAAATGGTATTGTAAAATTAGTTTGTACTGTATTTAGTGCATAAAGTTACATGAATATTATTAGTGGACCTGTGGGGATGCAATCAAATAAAAGACAAACGTATAATATTAGTCCTTTAAGGATTTAATTACATTGCCTTAATTAGACTGAGTGATGGGGAATTACTGTGCCACTCTTCTCATCATAACTTTAGTATTTATGCAATTAAAATGTCTTTCTTTAATTAACCTCAAACTTGTAAGTCCTACAAACCTCTGACTTTACTTTTATTCAACTTAAAAATATTAAGGCACCTGATTGTGCTGAGTTCTGGTAACTTATGCATGTTTACAGTGTAGCAACTTCATTCTAATTTTGCCTTTCTTAGGTGTGCACTAGTTCCATAGAACTGATACGATTCACATTCCTTGAATGCTCTATTCATCTATCTTGTGCCCGAACCTAAATTGAGGTTAGGCACCTTGGTCAAGGGCTTCTCAGCAGTGGCCCTTGTGGGATTTATAAAACCCCTTGGTCTCTGTGGTCAGCGCTGAAATAACATTCCTTTATCACCGTACCATAACTCCCCCAGAGATGATGAAAAGAAAACAAATGGTCAAGTGTTTGTTTGCCCACTTAGTAGAGTCCAGCAACTTGAAATGGTAGACAGGTCAGAGATGGACTTTCCCATGAACTGAAACCACTATTCAAATGAAAACACGTAGAAATCAGAGCTCTAGGAAGTTGCGGTCAATGTAAAATACATGAAGAAAATCCAGTCTTTAAGAACATATAGACCCACAATTGGGTGCTGCATTATAGAAAAATGGTATTGTGATTTTATTACTGTATATTGCAATTATGATGCCTTTCCATATATTAGACGCATATTGTTAATCATGATTGGCTAAAGACGTTTGACTAAGTGAATACTGTAATTCTTCAATTACACATTTTAACACCCACCTAGAACTGGAACTGGCCGAGATGTTCACAGAGCACAGTAAGAAAGAATGTGATTGATAAGAGGGCTCACTTCTCTGTGACCTCTGTAATGTGAGGATCTCGATATTGTGAATGTACATAACAAATGGTATATTGAGTGGTCTCCACTACCTTGAGGAGTAGAAGTGATCTGCTCTTCCAAATCAGTAGGACTCAAGATGCAAGGCTGGAGTTCCTGCTGTAAGTGTTTCCTATTAGGGAAAGCCCAGGGTGTCCAACCAAAAGAAACAGAATTAAACAAAATGTCATGGATAAAGAATGGCAAGGGTGAGACCATTACTCCATGCCTTGCGCTCCCTTGGAAGAAAAACATCTTTGGAAGCCCTATTTTTTGTTTTGGCACTCTTTAATCCCACTCCTTGGCAACATGTGAAATATTTGAGGTTGCTAAAGCCAAGAAGCTGCATCAGCAATGTAGCTTGAGACAAAAAATAAAAAGGTTAACTCATCTGAAATCAAACAACTGTGGTTGCCTTTGGCCTGTGGCGCTCTGTGAAGAGCGCTGTGAAGTGAAACACATGTGCTGATGTGGGGATTACATCAACATATGCCAAACCAGAGGGGGCAAATGAACTCCATTCAGAAACTGACATGCCTAATGTAGCTTCAAGATGGACTGTAACTGGAATTTGAATAAATATAGAAGAGGGCATGCCTGGGGGCATATGCACAAGTTCATACGCCATTTATGTGGCTACATCTCGTTTTGCATGCCTGTGTTGAACTTGATAGTCTTAGCCCCTCACTGACTCTCAAAGCTCTTTAAGAGAGAAAAAAAAGACATAAAAGTTTGGAATGGAAAATGTGAAGCCGCAAAACCAAACTATTATTTCCAATAATGACTTGAATATTCAGGTCATTTCACTTCAGTTTTATTTGTAAAGCACATTTTACTACAAACATTATTACAAAGCAGCTTTACCAAAGCCACATCTCTTAATCTAAGTCAAACCAGTGCAACTGGCAGGAAAACTGGAGGGGAGCCCAGTCTCCAAAAGAAGAGAAAGAAAGACTGAGAGAAATGAAGAGTTATCACAAAATGTATCAAGATTCTAAAAGAAAAATACCTTCTTAAGAGTAGGAGCTATATAGGTCAATAAGATAAGCTAATTATACTAAAACTGAGGAGATACAATCAGAGAACCTTTATTTAATTCAATTTATTAGCTGTATTTTTATTTTCAGTTTTTACAACAGAGGTCATTACAAAGCAACTTCACAGAAATCTGAGTCTCATAATCAGGGTCAAGTCAGAGCAAGTTACAGGAATAAACTCTCTGAGAGCAGGAGGAACCAACCTAGAGAAAAATTGATAGCCAAAAAGAAAACTCCATAAGAGCAATGTGAAGAATCACTAAGAGCAACAGAGACTCAAAAGGAAAACCATCTTAAGAGCTTTAGGACAGAACACTGACAGACAGAGGAGTTTCAATATGAGTAGTCAGTAAAATTAAAAGAGAAACTTAAAAAATCTTGAGATGCGGCAGCAATCTAAGTAATAACACTAGCCAGTGATACATTTTTTAAACTGATTTTGTTATTAATACAATAGAGAGAAGCTGTTTCATAAATGAACACAGTGTGTCATTTGTGTGGCAGATCCACAAGTCGAGGAGATGCAATGAGAGACTTTAGTCACATGTACTCCATATTTCCTCCACAGATCAACGCTCATGACTATCAGCTTCTCACCAGTAAAACTGGCTCTGAATGTTTGCCAGTATACGTCAAATTAGGTTGTAATCAAGAACCTCTGGAACCTGATGCCTCCTATTGATGCTTTCATTGTTCCAGTCAGATGTTTAGCAAGAGTTTTGTATCAGTTTGTACACACTTTATCTGCTTGTTCTTTAGGGCCTACAGTGAAGACCATCACTACAACATGGGTCAAAGTTGCCCAAACATGTGTCTTATATTATGAGTCAAAACTTCCACATTGTTTTCAACATTTCAAAACACAAAACGTCTCTTGTAATAGAGTTGCTTTACATAAAATACCTTTTCCTGAAGGTATCATTATTCTGGAGATAATGTGGTTTTGTTATATCAGTTATACACTTTTTTACATAAACACAGAAGCTTCATTCCAGCCATTCAGTATGGTGTGGGAAAGCAAGCCCCCAGGGTTGTAATGCAATTTGTTCACAGTCTGGAAAAAGGAAGACAGATAGGAAGGGCTACATACATCAGATTTCCACTGAAAGTTGTGACAGACAGAATGGAATAATCTTAAGAGCTGGTAAGTCAACATATACTTCAGCACCTCAATAAATCAGGCTGTTCGGATATTTCCTCTCAACAACACATCAGATAGCACAGGCCAACATCTCAGATGGCCATCTAACACTAGATAATTCAAGTTAACTGCTGTGGCTTGATGGGTGTGTGTTTATAGGTCTGGGCTTTGCTTTTAAGTTGCTGTTTTTTTTTACGTTTCATGTTCTTGGAAAGCTTTATGTCCAAGATAAGGGCAGTTAAGAGCTTGGCCACAAAAGCAAGCTAGTAAAACAGGCCATGTCATCACTTAACATAAAACCACCCAGATTTGTGGCCCATACAGAGGCAGAGTTCACAATGGGTTCAGCTGACATACAAACAAATACAATGTATGTTCACCACATTTCAGAAAAGCTAAATACACTCTGGAGGACAAATGTGTCAGCAGTCATTACTGATTGTGTTATTTCTGTGTCATTAGTGCATTACCCAAAAAAGAAATGAAGAACCTGGTGGTCCGCATTTGATATCACAGTTGTTTATTGTCTGATGTTGATATGCTGCTATTAAAGTAAACTGACCGATTCTTCCTCTATATTTAACCCGTTCACCAAGGGAACCTCAGTGGTGCCGCTAGTAGTCCAGGGAGTCAAACCTACGACTTGCAGGGTGAACTCCCTAACCACTAGGCCACCAGCTGCCCCCACTTCTTTATTACTCACTTTTCTTATGATTTAGAGACTTAGCAATTCAAAAAAAGACAAACCAGTGAAATTATATTACAGTAAATCATTGCTGTAGGAACAAAACATCCAAAAAAAAGTCTCCAAAAAAGTAACCACAGGAGTTTTAATGTAGCTTTTTAAAGCTCATGTAACATGATCATTTTGGTCCATTTCTACTGGTCAGTTACTCACGAAACATAATATAAAGCACAGCAGGCACTTTTCAAATCACAGAAAAAAGGACAAAAGTAGACAAAATAGTTATATTTTGAAATAACTGACTAAGGTTATAGTTGCAATAACGTCCGCTTATACAAACCTTCATCCCTTTTATATAATTTCTTCTGTAAATCAAATGTTAATGTGGCCATTCTAAGCAAATCAGGCACGCATCTCATTCAACTAACAATATCTTTGGATTTTGTAATGAAATAATTTATAAGTAGACATTCCTTACAGTTTCCATGACAACATTTATGACCTTGAAATGATTATTATTACTATTTTTCATCAAATGTATTAATTTCACCTGTTACTGGAGGACAGTAGTGCTAGGTAACTGAAATGTTGTGGCACCTGACTAGCAGCTGTTGGATTTCTTTGTTCAGATCGAGGTGGGTTACACAAGCAGCGATGTCTCTGAGAAACACCATTGAAGTTGAAGGCCTTGCTCAAAGGGTACGACCCCTGACATCCTATCCCATTCCTGCCAGACTGCTCCCAGTGAACAAGGGTGAGACTCCCATGCACTCGTGTCAAGCTTCATTTTGAACTTTACCATTCTGACCTTACAAGCGTGAGCAAAAGATTGCAGCTTTGAACTTCCATTACCTTCTAGGTTTCATGTCCTTTTCCATTCAGAGTTACGGTTTGAAATATGCCTGCTTGTTTCGACAGCTCTCAGAACAAAAGATGCAGGTGTCAGAACACGTTTTCTGGCACTAAAAAGAGGCAGCAGCATAAATATCTTACCACTTGTCATGATTCTGATTAGGATGTATGTCCTCAAACTTTTACACGAGGTCCCGGTTATGGGGTTCATTTTTTTTCTTGGGTGATCTGTTTTAGTACAGTACCAGTGAAGAGCCCGTATTTCAGAATAGTAATTTCTTTCCTCTATGGTGTGCTTATAATATCTGTGTGGTTTAAGGTATTAGGAACAGGCATACTTTCATTGTACAAGACTTTTATTAACACCAAAGTCTTTAATTTGAGAAAAGAGATTCATGATACATTCCTTTTTTAAAATATGCGCACTGAGCCAAATACTCCCAGATACTGAAACCTTATGACCTCATCATTTGGAAAGTTCATAAAGGCATGGTTTCACACTTTTTGACTTTTTTCCATGATCAAAGAGCTTGATAAATTTGCTGCTATGTTTGGAACAAGTAGGATAACTATGACGATGGTTCATGATCAATGGACCAACAGAAAATATGAAAAACTAATCTTTCTAGTCTTCTAATTTTACATTACAAATGCTTTCTCTCCTCCTATAAAGTTTCTGTTTCATTATGAGAGCATTCAGTATCATTATTTTTGTTAATGATTGAATGGAAAATTTCAAGATAAAATGAATCAGAGCTCAGTTGTACTGAAGGCCCTTTTTTTGCAGTGAGATATTACAGCTAAAAATCTAAATCCCTCATTCTGTTTTTGATATACCACATCTATAATGTGCCAATCCATTGGTATCTAACTTACAATCAATTTGTATGTAAAAGTTGGTAAAGTTAATGCAGATTTGGCTCAACAATGACATCACTCAATAATCAAATACTGCAGAATCTAAATAGAAAATCCAAATATGTCTATTTCATGTATACTCCAGGCATCCAGATGTTATAAGTTGTCTAAGATATTGGTGGCCGATGCATTTCTGAGGCCCATTTCGAGTCATATTTCTTATAATCAGCTTTTGTCTAAATTTAGAAATTAAAATCTCAGCTTCTGGAAAACCTGATTTAATGAACATTTACGTGTTCATTCCTAACCATAGAAGGCTTTCTTAATATATTGCTCAGGACTATATTTATGAGTCTAAAAAAAAAAAACCCCAGAAGAATTTACATTACATAAAAACAATGCATTGAGATCTATTTTGTAAAAGCCTTTCTTTGTAGTGTGCCTTCACAGTGAAGCAAACATTTTCAGTTTAAATTCATTCAATGAGTAGAATCCTTGATTGTGAACATGTATAATCACACAGGTCAACAATTTTTTTTTTTTTTTGGTAATCATCAGAAACCACAACACACTTTTCTAAACCACTTTTTCATGCTCATCTCAGATCTGCTTCCAGTTGTTTTCAGTCACATCAACTTTTTGAATTATGAGCAATATTAGATTTGCAAAAGACTTGCATGCGCTTTTTATTAAAGCGCAGCACCAATCAAGTAACTGTTTCAATATTTTCAGAGTGAAGTCAGACAGGCCACACTGTGGCATAGATATAATGATCAGAGTCAGTCAGCTACCACTGTTTCTTCACAAACACCCAACATATGATTATTATATGATCATTATACCAACTATCATGCAGTATAGAACTAGCTTCACCACAAAAAACTGTATGTGTGGGAAAAACTAAACACAGATTTCAGCATGAAAAACACTACAAAACCCACATAAACTTATTTATGACTTTGACCAGTTGACCTTTGTTAATATTTTTTATATCTAGATGTATTTTTTTCAATTCAGAAATGCATTTAGGAATGTCTGTAATCAGCTGAAATCCACAGCTTTAAAAGGGTAATAACGACCCTTGTCACCTGTAGTGTCTAGCCTTCAGAAGTAAGCAGTAACTGTAGCAGTTAAATGTTTTCCACAGTATAAGCACAGATGTTTTCTTGAAGTCAGAGTGCATGTGGAAGCTAGCTAGTGTGTGTGAGACAGCCTCACACTTGTGCGCTGCGAATGGCACCCTGGTGCGGTTGTACTGCAGCCAGACAATGATACATGGACATTACATTTGTTTTCGTCCAGTGTGGACCGCTTGTTTTTAAAGTGAACTTTAAATCTGCATGTAAACAACAGGGTTTTTTTTTTTAACTCTTATTATTTAATATTGTTCTACAAGAATATACATTTTGGACTTTAGGGTAAACATTTTTGACATTTATATTGGCTATAAACCACTTAAGACTGTGTTAGTGGTTACATCTAATCTAGTTTTGTATCAAAAAGCAAGTATTCCATCCAGGAATCACACACACACACACACACACACACACACACACACACACACACACACACACACACACACACACACACACACAC
>JBBJLR010075699.1:0-10843 GCA_037577145.1 Brachypetersius gabonensis
GTTTTGCCCCTTAACATGTCCCTGTGTTCTGGTTCCCTATCCTTTCCCCCCATGCTCACGGAGCCAACCGTGACAGTTCTGTAATGACTATTTTTCCTAAATAAGAGCCTAAACTACCGTTACCATGGTTACCACACAGTTAGGATAGGATTTTCAAGTTAGGAAATTTCTGTAACACGACCCCAGGAAAGTATTCATGACACAATTATGATGGTGTCATGACAGCCAATTAACCTGGTCCATCACTTCACAAGCCTAGAAGATAAGTCAGGCTAAACACACATTTTAAAATGGGTTTTTTTTTTCCAAAGCATTCATTTTATCATTCAATTTCACCCTACATGTGTTATGCACCAATCTCTCTGAGTACTCTCTGAGTAATTTTGCCATTCTTGAAAATGTCTGAGTTAATGTTGTTCAGATAATTCTACAACCCATCTTACAGCTGTTTACGAGCAAAGCAAATTACATTTTACAGTTGACTACAGTCCTATGACCTCTTTCTGTCTGAATGTTAAAAGGTGCAACCCAAGCCATCTCCCAAACAAACTTCTTTCTGATCCTGTCCATCTACCTAGGTATTTGCATCTATTTTATTTATTTCACATTCTATTGACATTAATGATTTTAGTGATTACTGATGAGATTAAAAAGCTCTTTTTATTATGATGAAACAGGAAGGAAAACTAATACACCCAGTCCAGGCAGGTGATTGCTCAACCTACTCTCCCACGCAGAAAGATCAAGTATAAAAGACATCTTTCACTCACATTCTACACCAGAAGCTTCTAGTTATCCACTGGGGACAGTGAAACACAGGTAAAAAAAAATGTGTATATATATACAGCCCTTTCTTAATATGCATTTACAGTGAGTGTGTGTTTAATGTGTAAACTCTGATCATGTTCTCTGAGTTTTATTAGGAATTGTATCAATGGCTGGACAAAATTGCAAGCACTGGGTTCTCCTTGCAGCTGGATCAAAAGGCTGGGACAATTACAGGCACCAGGTACACGATTCATATTTCAAATACAACAACTGGGATAATTAATATTAGAATCTTTCTTAATTGAAACTAATTATTTGTGGATTATAAGGAGCATGAACTACATGTTCTACTCTTTTCTAACACATGTAGACATGGGGGATTACTTTTAAATGCGGAAAATCCACTTTTACCTTCTGCTTCTAATCTTCTGCTGATTTTGACTTCCTCAGGCTGATGTCTGCCATGCATATCAGATAGCTCGCAGAAATGGGATCCCAGATCAGCAGATTGTGGTGATGATGTACGATGATATAGCCAACAACCCCCAGTAAGTGTTTTCCAGATCTCATTTGAATTGCTTCTGAGATTTATTCGTGTGTGTGTGATTCAAAAATATCAAAGAAAAAACATGTGATACGTTTTGCACTGCAGTGATTTCTCTAAATGCTTGGAGGATTTTAAGCTGTCCGTGGATGTGTTTTTCCAGCACAATTAACACACACGCATGCCACACAACTGACCTGAGTGCTCAAACGTGATCCATTTCAGAACTACAGGCACACACACAGTGCAAATGAACTTCCTCACTTGAACACATTCTGAATTATTTAAGTTCAGCACTGTAAGGTTTTAAGTAGATGGCCTAGTAAAAATGCACATATCACACTTTGTTATTTCACCTGTCCCACATTGAGTGTTTGTTTTTTGCATGTGGAAATATTGGATTCTTCTAATATCTTTTAAAACAGAAACCCTACAAAGGGAGTGATAATCAATGTTCCAGGCGGACCCAATGTTTACACTGGAGTGCCCAAAGACTACACTAACAAAGTGAGTTACATGTTTGCTACTTTGCTAAATATTACGCAGTGTGCATGTGTGAGATACTGGAGCGACTCGTGTCGTTGCAGGACGTGACCGCTGAGATGTTCCGGGCCGTCCTGAAGGGGGAGAAAAGCAGAGCCAAGGGGAAAGTCATACAATGGTTCAGTGTTGTCTTGGGTTTTAAACATGGATTTTACCTTAAAATTGATGAACAGATTTAACAGCGCAGACAAAGTATTTTCAGTGAAATCTGATAACACCCATGATTTGTCTTCTGATACAGTAACAATGGAGACACTATTTTCATCTACATCTCAGATCACGGAGGTTCTGGTCTGTTTTGTTTTCCAAACACCACAGTAAGTTTCTGATGAAGCCCAAGTGACAAAAATAATATAATATCTTAGAGAAATTGTAAGATAAAAAACCATATAGTTTACAGACATGCCAGTTCAACTCCTCCAACTGACTTTTTTTGTTCTTTACAGCTGTATGCATCCGACTTTGTTAAGGATCTCACACAGTTGGCACAAAGAAATTCATCCTCAGTGGTACAATACGCAGCATTACACAGCTTTATAACATTAGTGTTATTAATGTTTCATTTGTGTTTTGGATTATGATAACGCTGTAGAGTATTGAAATGGTTATGTAACAGCATGTTCGATTCCAGGGCTGATCCTTTATTACGGTAAATGCTCAGGTTAAAGAAAAACATTTTTAATGGTGAAATGTGTGTTGTGAGACAGATTGTGGTGTTCGTTGAGAGCTGCCATTCTGGATCAATGCTGACCAGTCTGCCTTCCAATGTCAGAGGTAAGGAACTCACCTTTACTCTCAGTGTTCAAAAGCTCAGTGCTCAAATCCAACTCTATTCCACTGCCAGAGCTACCACTGGCTCCTGGGCATGACCCCTGACCCCAAGCTACTGCCACCAGACTCTCCATGTAATGAGGAGATGGAAGCAGCTCTGCATGAGAGTCAGATGAAGAGTCAATGTAAATCCCATGTTTTTTAAAAACTCTGTTTCAGTATATGGAATCTCAGCCAGTACACCTTTTCAGTCATCCTTTGCCTGTTATTATGATGCGATGAGAAAAACCTACCTTGCTGACGAGTTTTCAGCTGGATGGATGTACTACACAGAAAAGGTTTGTACTGCCAAGACAAAATTGTTTGACATATTAAACATTAATGACATGTACAAAATGAATTCAATACATTTTAATGCAAATTCTTCTTTTATAGAGTGTTCTTATGAGGAACACCTTTGCTGAGGAGTTTCAGTTTGTGAAAGCAAGTATGAGAAAGTCTACTCCATGCCAGTATGGAAACATGGTAATATCTTTAACAGACTTAATTAGGAAAAAATTAACACTGAACAATTTTAATATTATTGAAATATATAATAGTGGTTAAAAATGCACAATGAACAGCACTTCCATATTTAGGCTTAAGTGCTGCTTTTGAATGGCTTCAAGATATAAACTGAACCTAACCAGTTCTACCTGGTATCTTCATGACTTGTAGACTGTCAGCAAAATGGCAATCAGCACAGTTCTGGGTAAAAGTAACGAACACGGTTCGGAGACAGAGAAGGTACCTAAGCTGAGTGTGTTTGACCTCACCCTCAGTCATGAGGTGCCACACATCCTGCTAAGGAAGAGAATCGAGGCGGAGTCCGATGAAACAAAAAAAGAAGAACTGAGGAAAGAACTTGAAGATCTTGAAAAGGTAAACAAGTTAGAGATGATTTAACGGTTACATTTACCCGAGTACTGCCGTATTACTGATGCATTACTCCTGATAACCATATTTTAGGTCCACAAAGAGATTGACAGCGCTGTTGAAAAGATTGAGGAGCTCTGCTGCAAAGCTGCCACTGGGAAACTTGATGAAGTGTCGCTCACTGAAGCTCACCTGCAGGACCTGAAAACTGTGCATGAACATTTCAGGACCACCTGCTTTGACTGGCACAATGAACGGGTATTTCACTCACACACCTTCAGTTACTCACGATGTTCCTGCAAAATAAAAGTGTATTTTTATAGTTCTAGCATCTATTATTAGCTCTTTCACTTGACTATTGATGCAGTACTTGTACATATTTTCTACTTGTCTACTTATACCTACTACACATTCCTCTTTTCTAGTTCAGGGTTAATATTCATAGTGTGTATATAAGTTTGTGTTTTATGTGTGTTTCCATGGGTGTCTGGAGCCATGACAAAATTTACCATGACTTCAACATTACCTATAAATATAACATATATGTACATCCACAATTACTTTTTACATCTCAATTGTTCCATTCATGGTGCTTAAATAAATACTCTCTCTCTCTCTCTTTCTCAGTTTGTGTATGCACTTTCAAAGCTATCCATCTTTGCCAAATACTGTGCTTTTGGACTGGATGCTAAAAGGTTGATAATGATTTTGATAACATTTCAATTGCTTTATTCTAGATTCTATAGTAAATACTAAAAATGTAAAAGCCTTTAATTAAATTTTTTCTCTCTGTTAGCGTTTTGTATTTATTGTCTAAAGCCAGACTATAATTACTTATAATGTACTGTAATTAATTTAAATAGAATTTAGGTGATGTCAGTCATTTACATTTGCTAATCAATGTATCAGATCTCATGAATAATATTAGGAATCTGTTGTTGTTGCAGGATAATCGAAGCCATAGATGAAGTCAGTCCAAAGGATTAAAAGTGGAACAAATCCTGAACAAAGCAAAGAGAAAATGAATATTTGGATTCATCTTTATTCCCTGTATGGTATAAACAGAAAAAATACAGTTTTCCAAGTGCTTTTATCTCTTGATCAAAATATTACGTTTCTGAACTACATTATCTCATAACCTGTTAATGTTCCTGAGCTACAAAAAAACAACATAATTAAGTTTTCTATTGCAGCAGTTTTACAGAAATATTTCAGATTTACAATGAGCTTCTTAGTTAAAGTTTGAGGATGATTGAAATTGTTCTTTTTCTTTACTTGGTCTTTCTTGGTCTACTGGTGTTGATATTTAACCAATAAATGTTTGCATGACTAAAACAGAGTAATTTCTCTTTTTCTCTGGTTAAATGGCCCAATTAAGACACAGAGAAGCTCAGCAGTACACAGGGATTTTAAAAAAGAATATTTCTTTACCGTTGTACATAACACTCCTGTCTGGCTCACTCCAGCTATGTCATGACCATAAGCTGTTCCTGAATATATTTCATAATGATGTCAGCAGGCATCTGACCCAGAACAGGAAATTAAACAGTATCATAATCATGTGGAACTAACACTGGGCTTGGGCAGAACCAACAGTAATTTCTGGAAGATTTATATTCATTGTTAGCACTGCTGTCAATAACCTGAAACTAGTAGAACCATGCTCCTTGAAACCAATTAATAATAAGTTAAGATTTATTTAGTAAGTTCAAGTTAAAATTTAGGAGAATTTTATTTAAAAAAAAAAAAATGCAAAAATAACTGACTGAAACAGTCCCTTTACATGTGGTAGTTTTCATAGAAAATTATTATGTTTGCAGGGAGAGAAAAAAACTCAAGGCTCAATGGGACAGTTAATGACTAAAGTGTAGAGTAGTCAAAAACCAGAAAACACCAAAACCAAATCATCAGGCACAAAAAGGAATCTGCCAAAAAAGCAAGAGTCAGAGTGGCGTGATCAGGAAACTGCTCAGTACATAATGCTGTATACTGTAAAACCTACTAAGTTCAGAGTACTCCATTTTTTTGTTGTAACCAATTACATTAGAACATTTTATTAAATGTAATAATGTTCAGTAAATGCAGACTTATTTGTTGACATTATTTTTTTATACATTTAAAGTTTTCTAGACTCATTATATTTATGCTAATATTTACCAGCCTCTGCATACTAAATTAAATTAATTCAATAACAGGTTTAACGAAGTTCAACCGACTAACTTGATAAATATAACTTTCCACAACTTAAAACTACTCAAAGATAAGCTTAATGTATAACTATTCAATTTTATTACTAGAATAAAATGTAAAAAAAAATATGGATAACCAGAACTGATATAATTCAATTTTTTATTAAGTATACTTGCAGGTTTCTTAGTAAAGGTGTGGTGTGAGTGAACTTAGGAACGTTGAACACTAATCTGGCAGCTGCATTCTGAATCAGCTGAAGTGAATCAGCATATAAAGGATGTGAAGCACACAAACGAGCAGCTGTGGTACTGTCACAAGTAGAGGCAGAATAAAGGGTGTACGGAGTCCACAGTGTTGCGTGGTGGAAGAGCCCAGACGTAACAGACACGAGAGGGCAGGTAAACCACGCTATTTGTTCTCAGAACGCTCCATGAGGAGTTAGAGACCACACCAAGATGGCTCGCGTTCTGAACACACACACAGACAGCATACAAACGACTCCTGAGAGTCAAAGTACTCACGGTACCGAGAGGGGTTGAGTAGAGTTGAAGTGGACACGGGCTCATAAAGCTCCAAGACTTCAATGACTGTGTGAGGAGGTACCACTTACTTCCTGTTTATATACTGTGCGTGAGTCATTTCTGGTGCTGATTGACGTCACGTGACCTGGTGCATGTGACATTACCCGACACCTGACAGTCCAGGCAGGGAGGATACCCGACGACGGTAGTCCTGGATGAGGGTGTCATCGAGAATGTGCCTGCCGGGAACCCAGGACCGTTCCTCTGGACCGTAGCCTTCCTAGTCTGTAAGATACTGGACGCCACGGCGTCGCGAGTCCAGGATCCGCCGTACAGTGTAGGCAGGACCACCATCAATGATCCAAGGAGGAGGAGGAGCAGGGTCCTGGAGAGACAAAGGGGAGAAGAAGACAGATTTAAGCTGAGACACATGAAACACAGGATTGATCCGGAGCGAGGCAGGCAGCTGGAGACAGTAGGTGACCGGGTTGATTCGGTGGGTGATCTTGAAGGGGCCTGAGAAGCGGGGGGTTAGCTTCTTGGATTCAGTGAGGAGGTTGACGTGTTTGTTGGAGAGGTATACCCTGTCACCCACGTGGAACAATCGTCCCGGAGGGTGTCGCCGACGGTGCTGTGCAATGTAGCGGCGGTTGGACCGGAGGATGGAAGAACGAGCGATCCTCTAAAGTCGGCGACACCGGCGGACCAACTGTTGGGCGGACCGTACTTCAACCCCTAGCTCCTGATGGTTGAACATGGGGGGCTGGAAACCGTGACAAACCAGGTTGTGGGAGAGCTCCGCCCAGACGAGATAGTCTGCCCAGGAGCGCTGTCGATCAGCCACGAAACAACGAAGAAAGCACTCCAGTTGTTGGTTGGTCCGCTCCGTCTGATCGTTGGTTTGAGGATGGTAGCCTGAGGACAGGCTGATGGTGGCCTCGATCAGACGGCAGAAGGCCTTCTAGAACCTCGCCGTGAACTGGGGCCCTCTGTCCGAGACAATGTCCTTGGGGAACCCATGCAGTCAGACTACGTGCTCGATAAGGATCTCAGCGGTCACCTTAGCTGTGGGAAGTCCGGCTAGAGCCACCAGGTGGACAGACTTGGAGAAGCGGTCGACGATCGTCAGGATGGTGTTCTTGCCCCAAGACTCCGGCAGTCCCGTGACAAAGTCCAGGGCGATGTGGGCCCAAGGACGACATGGAACCGGGAGAGGCTGAAGGACACCTACTGCCGGGGCATTGGTGCTCTTGGCACCGACGCAGGTGGTACAGGCCTGGACAAATGCCTTGACATCCTTAGCCAGTGAGGGCCACCAGAAGGCTCTTTTGATGAGGGTAGACGTCCTAGAGTCCCCCGGGTGATGGTCCGTCCAGACGGTGAACGGGTCACTGCCGCCCTGGAGCCAGTGACACCATTCCTCCAAGCCCACTTGATGGCAAGCAAGTCCCCCACCCCGTACTGTCGCTGCGTGGGATTGAACATTCTGGAGAAGAAGCAACATGGGTGTTGCTTCTTGTCTGGACCTTGCTGTGAGAGGACGGCGCACACATCGGAGGCGTCCACCTCAACAACGAATGGAAGTTCTTGGTCAGGATGGATGAGAACTGGAGCGGTGGTGAAGAGATGACATAGGTGGTGAAAAGCCCAGATGGCAGTGGAGTCGAGATGAAAGGGTCCAGTAGAAGGTTTGGTGAGAGCAGTTAGAGGTGCCACAACTGAACTGAAGCCCTGGATAAACCGCCAGTAGAAGTTGGCGAACACCAGAAAGCGTTGCAACTGTTTAAGCGAAGTGGGTAGGGGTCACGACCGCACAGCATCAAGCTTCTGAGGATCCATGGCTACCCCCTGGGAGGAGATGACGAAACCGAGGAAGGTAGTGGAGTGCTGGTGAAAAGCACACTTTTCCAACTTACAGAACAGTTGATGGGCCAGCAACCTCTTTAATACTGCTCTGACATGCTGGGTGTGCTCCTCTAAATTTTTTGAGTATATTGGTATGTCGTCCAGGTAGGCAAAAACCCACCTACCCAGCATGTCACGGAGAACGTCAGAGATGAGCTGTTGGAAGGCAGAGGGGCTGTTGCACAACCAAACGGCATGACCAACATCTCGTAGTGGCCGGTGGGGGTTATGAAGGCCGTCTTCCACTCGTCTCCCTCTCTGATGCGGACGAGGTTGTAGGTACTCCTCAAGTCGAGTTTGGTGAAAACTTTGGCACCAGAGAGAGAGTCCAGGGCGGTGTTGATGAGCGGGAGTGGATGATGGTTCTTGATGGTGATGTTGTTGAGCCCTCGATAATCGACGCAAGGACGGAGGCCCACGTCTTTTTTCTTGACAAAGAAGAACCATGCGGCTGCAGGCGATGTGGAGGGATGGATGGAGTCCCTCAGCGATGTAATCGTCCATCGTCTGTTGTTCATCCTTGGTGATGGAATAAAGGTGGCCGCGGGGCGGTACCGAGCCCGGCAGGAAATTGATGGCAAGATCGCAAGACCGGTGAGGGGGCAACTTGACTGCCCTTTTTTTACTAAACACCCCTCCCAGGTCTCGGTACGGGATGGGAACGGCCTCTAAGTCGACATCGACATAGATGCTCCCGGAAGCGCCTCTTCTTCTCAGAAGTCGTCAGGGAAGTGCGACCTAGTTGCATGGGTTCCCCGGCTCCCGATGAGTGGGCCTCTGAGGCGAAGGGCGGAGCTCGGTGAGTCGGGGCAGCTGGGATGAGGAAGGTGGGTTCAGAGGGGCGTGGACGCGAGCTGTGGTGGGGTGCGTTGGCGAGTCGGAGGTCTACTCGGAGGCACATCTGAACCATCCCCTCGAACGTGACTGGTAGTTCCTGGGCTGTTTCAGCTGACCATTGAGACCCTCGTAGAACGCCGTGCATAGAGCAGCGTTGCTCCAGGTGGTTTACACGGCTAGGGTCCGGAAGTCGGCCGTGTACTGATCTCCCTGGCGAAGATGGTAGACACAGGAGTCGACCACCACCTCGCTCTCAGGATGTTGGAACGCGGCCTTGAGCTGTTTGGTGAGATCCGCATACGAATGGGCCGCGTCGTTGTCCGTGCGGATGATAGCGGAAGCCCACTCAGCTGCCTGCCCGGCAAGGAGGGAGTTGGCGAAGGCGATCCGGCTACGATCTGTGGGGTACCGCTCTGCCTGGAACTCAAAAAGAAGGTCGAGAGCGGTTAAGAACACCTCACATATCCCTTCCTTGCCGCTCCATTTTTTCGGGAGCGCCATCTTGGGAAGAGGAGGCGCGGCGACGGGAGGTGGAGAATTGGCTGGTGAGTCGGTCGCGACTGGACCCGCAGACAGCTGATCCAAGATCTGTCGCATAGTGGCGACCTCTGTGCGTAGAGAGGTGGTTTCAGCATGGAGGGTAACCACTTCAGGCTTCAGCTGCCCTATTTCAGCCATCTGGCGAGTGACTCTCACACAGCTTAGCCTTCTCCTCTGGAGTCCAGGACACAGTCATTCTGTCACGAGTAGAGGCAGAGTAAAGGGTGTACGGAGTCCACAATGTTGCGTGGTGGAAAAGCCCAGACGTGACAGACACGAGAGGGCAGGTAAGCCACGCTAACTGTTCTCAGAACGCTCCGTGAGGAGTTAGAGACCACACCAAGATGGCTCGCGTTCTGAACACACACACAGACAGCATACAAATGACTCCTGAGAGTCAGAGAGGGGTTGAGTAGAGTTGAGGTGGACACGGGCTCATGAAGCTCCAAGACTTCAATGACTGTGTGAAGAGGTACCACTTACTTCCTGTTTATATACTGTGCGTGAGTCATTTCCGGTGCCGAATGACGTCACATGACCTGGTGCGTGTGACAGGTACAGGGCATAAAAGTGGAGGAGAAGCTCACATACCCTGAAGCTACCAAGAGAGTTAGTAGGCCTAAAAAGAAAGATCTGGTACAACCAATGAGGAGAGGGGTTAAACAGAGTCCAAATCTGGATGATCATAGCCCCCTCGTGGTCCAGTCTGAGACGAGAGGGTCCGAGATCTGCTCTGGCTCCATTATCGGGGATACCTTGATCCACCTGCTCCACCAGCAGCCCAGATCCATCTCCACAACACAACTCCGCCAGCGTGAACCAGCTTGTCCTCGCCAGCTTACCGCATAGCTGGTCCCAGCTTGCCTCACTCCAGCCCTGTAAAGCTCCAGGGGCTCGACAACGACTGTGTCCATTTTGGGATGGTCGTTCCATCTGTTACATTTCCCTACTTTATCCCAACGTGAGTAGGAAAACAAGCAGGATTCCATTTTGCCGTTTTATTTTAGAAGAAGGAATAAAACATAGGCACGAGGGCCCACAGATACTTCTAGAAAATAAACAGAACCAAACTCTAAGAAACCCAGCTCATGTGTAATGGACCTAGGTCCACCTAACTTGAACTTAAATACGTTATTCCCACAAGGTTCCACCAATCACCTAACACATGTTGTTAACCCCCAAACTATACCTAGGTGTCCATGGCAGGGCTCTCAAGTTTCACGCATTGAGCATGAGACACACGCATTTCAACAAGTTCACACGCTCACACGCCACATATGGCATTTCTCACGCTTAGAAATGATCAACC
>JBBJLR010075710.1:0-10843 GCA_037577145.1 Brachypetersius gabonensis
GTTGAATAAAATCAACTTTAAGTGAAAATTTGCCTGGGGTATGAATAATTTTGAGGCTCACTGTATATATATATATACACCTCAGTGGGCAAGGCCGATTGTTACCTCAAAAACTGCCTCTATTGCGTAAGAAACGATGAGGGAGTGGGACATAAGCTTGATAAGTCACACACTCCCTGTCAAATATTAACAGTCATTATCAAACAGGAGTTCACACGTTTTGTGAGGTATTAGCTTTTAATAGCACGCGTTACAAAACAAAATCATTTTTCCAACTTGTAGGAGGCAAAAGCTCCTCTGAGGAGAACAAGAGAACTAATTCAGACAAAACCTTGTAGCTCCATTATGCGAACTGGACCTTAAATCGGAAGGTTATTCCCTCAGTGAGTGAAATATTAGTCATAAAGAACGTGTTTACACTTCAGATCATGTGCATGAACAGACCACTAATGGAGAAACCAATGTCTAATGCTGCTCCTTCCAGTTTCAGTCATTCAGACAGGCCTTAAAGTGACTCTCTGGCCACAGTGATAAATATAACCGTTGCTTCATCTATATAAATAAGGCAATTCGCTTCCTACAG
Source organism: Brachypetersius gabonensis (assembly GCA_037577145.1). Lineage (NCBI taxonomy): Eukaryota > Metazoa > Chordata > Actinopteri > Characiformes > Alestidae > Brachypetersius > Brachypetersius gabonensis. Next base: position 584 of record JBBJLR010075710.1, read on the forward strand.
TGGCACCAAAGTAGTCTCTAGACCTTTCTCTAGACTTCTAGATCCCCCATCTGATCATGTACTTTGAAATTAGGAGGAACTGATAAACCGTGAGCAGAAGCTTGAAGCCTGGCTGTTAGAAATGATATTTTTGTTGCTGGCTAATGCAGAAAGAAGCCAGATTATTACTAAAAAGATTATCCTGAACAGATACCTACTAAAAAGCCCAAGCCGATGGGCTCAGCCTCTACGCTAGACGTTGGGATTCCTATAAAGAGAGTGTGTGGGTATTGCTTGAGGTTTTGACCTAAATGCATGCTTAGTGCTGTAGTCAGGAGAACACTAATGGCTGAAAATGAAAAATAATAATGATACATTTTGTCAAACAAATGAGGCTGAGCCATGCAGCACCGCGCAACATTACAACAAATGTTGGAATGCCCCTTTGAAAGGTCCCACACTGCACTGTTAAGACCTGCTTTAAACCGTTTTTAGTCAAACACACAGAAAAACGCCACGTTACAGTCATGCTGGACTTCATTAAAGTCAGAATCCGACTTGTTAGAAAGACTCTGTACTCGTATTCCCGACGCCAACTCCCCTCTTTGGATCATTTAAGCAGTTCCTGGACCCTCTTTCATCCAGAATAACTCACTTTCCCTCAAGAGTACCCCTGAATACCATAAGAGTCCATACAGTCTACAGTTTTGGTCTCGTTTCCACCAGGCTGTGGTCTATACCACCATGTTCTCTTGGGGAAACGCAGCGCAAGTCCACTTCAGAAGGTAAAGCTAGTCAGTGGAGGTCCGAGCCAGGCAGTGTGAACTCCAGCCCATTCTTCTGCTCGTCCGGCGTAGCCTGGACCGCGCTGAGCACCGTCTCCACCGGGAAGGTCAGGAACAGGCCCTCTTTCAGCTTCTTCGGCGAAGGAGGCTCGTCCGAAGCGCATAGTGGCTCGGTGACTGTGAGGGTTAGGGAGGAAACGTTTCTACCCCGACGCTTGGCGTTCTTCTTCTCCTCCTTATAGGCCGCGTTCATGTTGGAAAACACCTGAAACAAAATACGAGTATCTGTCCTAAGAGGGATGTTTCAGAAGTCTGTTGTGGTTATTCTTATTTTCGTTATTATTATACAGTAATAAATGTAGTTGATAAATGTTTACCTCAAGCTGTTAAGACCCAGATCAAGAGCTACTATGAAGCCTGAATACTGTCCAGATACTGCATTAGCATTGTCTGAGGGATTTCAGTCCAGGGATCAGACCAAAATAGACCTGGAGAGTCGGTGTCCAGCACTGTTTGTTGATTTCTCTACTCACACGTGGTTCAATCTCTTATTTGCCACGAGGAGAGGAACTACTGAGCTATGCTGGACAGTGGACCTCCAGGACCAGAGATGGACTCTAATAATTAATGGCTGTTGCTATTGCATTTAGCTCTGGTGGGATATTAGCTGCATAGTTACGGTGCAAATATAAGAAGGCAAACTTCACACACCAACATTTATTTCTGCACTGAAGCTATGAAGCTAATGTCCCACCGTAGCTAGAAATATTAGCAAGAGCTGTGAATGATCAGATTCAAGTGACTTGAGCTACAGTGCTAATGTAGCTAACAAGTACCGGAAGCCCCATCGATCACACAAATCTGGACAGTTTTCAGGAGTCAAAATAGCTGGCTTTAACAGCTTGATACAGTTGTTGCAGAATGCACAATGACTTAGGCACGCAGTTAGCATGATGCTAATTAAAGGGGTATAACAGTGGGGTAAATTTAGGCTCCATGAGTCTCTGAAACAAAAGAAATCTTCAGACACCCAATATGTGTTTGCTGAACGACTACATTTGTGGTCCAGAAGGGCACTTGTAGATTTGTTATGAACTACTTTCTTACCATTTGTTTGAGTTTGTCTTGGTGTGGCTGGACGCCGGAGAGGAAGGTGTCCTCGGCCTCTGCGCTGAGGGTAAAACTGCCTGGCTCCGCATAGTTCAGCAGATCCGGCTTTACGAGGAAGACAGGACAGAAAGACACGTCATCAGAAGCAGGACGGATTGTTTCATTTAGCCATGAGAAATACCAAAAACTGTATAAACCAAAAACACCTACCTCTCCGGGCACACTGGCCTTCCTGTTAAACATCAGGCAGTACGGTGTAAACTTAGTTGTGGGATTAACAGACGCCCGGAACAGCGATAGAACCGGGTCAAGAAAATCGTCCCACTCCGCCGGCTTCTCCGCCACCACCTGTTTGATGGCGTCTTTCAGAAGATCGCTACCGCGGTCGTACAGGGCATAGCGCTGCGGCTGGTCTGCTGCCATCACTTTCTGCCCTAAACTCCATCTCTCACACAGGTGCTTACTCACCTAAAACACAAAGGGCCAGATGTGGATTACGCCTAGTTTTGCAGGAAATCCTTCTTAGGCTTGAGCTTAATCCGGGTTCCCAGTAACCTTCAAGGAATAAAATCTGCTCTTCCGTCCTAAACCCAATGGTAGTTACTCTACTAAAAGCTGGGGTGGGTGTGGCCTAGTAGGTAGAATACTTGCCTCTGGACCAAGAGGTTTGAATCCTACCTTCAGCACCACCACTGGGTTCCTGAGCAAGACCCCAAGTTGCTCCAGGGAGAGATTGCCCCCAGTAGTACGGAATGGATGTGGCTTTGGATAAAAGTGTCTGCCAAATGCCATAGAGGTAAATGTAACTACTAAACCAGTACTGGACACCAGCCCTCCAGTATGGGAGCTGGAAACCACTGGTATTACCAACAACTTTGTAACATCTGGCCAATTCCTGATAACCAGGAATTGTCAAACTATTCCTTCTTAAGGAAAGCTCATGTTTACCTCTGATGGATTTTCCGTGGGAAAATACCCAAGCTCCCGAGTCAATGATGAGATACATTTGAGATACGCTTTGCAAAGTTTGTTGAGAATAAAACAAAAGAGATGTTAGTGTCCCTCTCTCTGCTACTCAAAGTTAAGTGCCCTTGCAAATCAGCTAGCCCGGAGTCACAATGACCATAAAAGAGAAGTACCAAGCAGAGAAGAAATAATCTTCAGTAAATCAAAGAAGAAACAGGTGACTAGGGTGTAAGTGTCGTAGAGGCAAGATCCCTCACCTCTTCACAGAAGTCGATACTTTGGGAGCAAAACATCGTCTTTGCAGATCCATACCTGGAAAGAACACATGCCTTGGTCAATAAGTATGCTTACTGATGGCATGTCACGCTTTGTGAGAATATAAATATTAGGGCTGTCAGTAGATTAAAATATTTAACGAGATTAATCACGTTTGCCATAGTTAACTCGCGATTAATCACACCTTTAAGTCTGACCTAAATATACTGTTTTTAATGCTCTTATCAACATAGGAGTAGACAGATATGTTTGCTTTGTGCAGATTTATCTTTACTAATGGCAAAAGTGGAATAACACTGTAAAAAAAGACTGTAAACCGCAGTGTTCTCTTTAACACAGTCATACAGCTGAAGTTCAAATATTTCTGTAAATCTCAACTTAAACATTAATGTATTCAAATCAAATATAAAACCAAAGCTATTTGCCGCTGCAGGGCGTTCAGGTTTTTATCTAGCTTGTTATTGAAAGAGCATGTGAGCAGAACTATTGATATTAAAGTCACATTTGGTGTAATGGTCAGGCGTCTTATATGGACAAAAGTAATGGGACGACACGCCGTATGTGTCGGCTGGTTTTCGCCATTACTTCTGTTCATATTAAATAGCTCAGCGCTGGTGTTCAGGGGCAGGCTAGCAATATGTGCGCTCGGCAAAAAGGCCCAAGATGCGGTTGAGATGCGAAAACCCAACCTGGTAAAGAAAGTCCCAGTCCGCCCTGCTCACGTTACTTCGGGGAAAGCAACGAGTTTCAAAATAAAAGGATTTTAAAAACCTGCGTTAACGCGCGATAAAATAATTGTTGGCATTAAGTAAGTAATGCGTTTCCCAGCCCTAATATATATATATTTTACCTGTAAATGGATGATGAAACACATCTCGCGACACAGAGGGAGTCTTTCCTTTGGATCGGAAAGGCCTCCACCCACTTAGTGTAATAATCCTTGATGATGATGACATGCGTATTCCCGCCGTGACCGGTGGTCGGGAACGGACCTGGTTTCCAATAAAGAAAGATAAAGACTTAATTCCAGTCACTCCGGCAGGCTCACTAAGCTAGCATTGAGCTAAAGTCCACACTCTCACCTACTATTTCAACTGCCACGATCTCCCAGGGGCCGTCCACCTTCAGGGGTCGCACCGCCCGCGCCATGTTTTTACTGCGCTCCGCGTGCTGACACGTATCACACAACTTGATCTGGATCAGACAGAAGCACAGAGGGTGGAGATGAGTGGTGAAATAAAATACATTTCCTGAATCCATATCAGGTATCCATATGGGATTTACTGGTCAGCTACATGCGTTATAAATTATGTCGTTTTGGAACAATTCTACAGAACCCTTTGAAGTGATGGCAGAATCAAATTTTAGTTTTTGGCCACAGTACCATATTGTTTACCACACTGATGTGAAAACTGTGGTGTCACAATATTCGATTTTCTGGCAAATTGTCCATCCCTGAATGCTACGAACCAAACCTCCACAAAAAGCGAACCTCAGTCACACTGAGGTCAATGTAATCAGAGCACCAACCCAGTCCACCACATCCTTGACGATGCCGAGCCAGTAGTACTTGCTCTGGATCCTGTGCACCGTTTTCTTCTGGCCCAGGTGATGGCCGAGGTCATTGAAATGGCACTCCAGGAAGATCTGCCTCTTTCGCTCTTCTTCGATCACCACTTCGCGCTTCTCCTCTTTCTTCGGGCCCACGTAGTAAAGCCGGCCCTCTAACGGCAGAACGAGAAGAGAGCTATAGTCACAAATTGGAACAGATCGCTCCATTTCAGCAGTTCACTGTAAGCCATACTGTGTCCTAAATCACAACTACGCATGCGCATCACTTTAAAGAAGAGCGGGGTGAGGTTGGAGCAGGTCGGGGTTTGGTGATGTATTATTGACTTCTAGGGTTGGCACGTTACCTTCACAGTTACAATGCTCTGAAGTTACATTTAAAACATTAAAAATAAATACATCAATCAAAATACCCTCAGGCCCTCCGTTGATTTGAATGTAGCTTTACACGCATAAAGAACAGATGTGGATAACTTAAGCACTGATGTACGTCGCTCTGGATCAGAGTGTCTGCTAAATACTATAAGCGTAAACGTAACTCCTAAACTAAAGAAGCGAAATTTGGACTCCAAACATCTCTTGACTGATCACCTACACCGAAGTGGAAATTTGTGTTCTAGTGTTTTGTTTCTAATGTCTATCCAGGGGGGGCTAATGCTGGTCGTTGTGACGTGCTGCCCTGCAGAGTATAGGTCAAATCTAATTTAACGCACCTGATCCAGTCAAATCAAGTCCACTTTATTTCTATTATCATGCTAAGAGGTTATTCAATGTGCTTTGCAGGAATAGATAAAGGAATATTGAGCATATAAATAGTGCAAAAAATGGAAATGAAATCAATTAAAGAGTAAAAGTGCAGTGGAAGCATGAATATTTAAAAAATGGTGGAGGAGAATAGTGCAGCTTTAGCAGCTTTTTTAAGCTCCACATCTGATACTGAAGGGCATTTGGTTGAACAGCATAGTGGATAAGCACCATTTCACCAGGTTTAGTTTCAGATCTTTTCTCCACTAGCTCAGAAGCTCCTGCAAATCTGGGATCATAAACATCACACATCAGAGATTTAGGACTCAAAACCATTAAGAGATTTGCACACAATGAGTAATGCTTTGAAATCAGTTCTGTACTAAACTGGGATCAGTGTAAGAACCCAAGAACTGGAGTGATGTGATCTGTTTTCTTGGTTTTGGTCAGAACTCTAGCAATGAAAGCTTCTAAAAGCATCTGAAAATTTGGGCCAAAGGGGTTTGACCCAAATTCTCATTGGTTTTAGTGGGATCTAGGTGGGTGACCTGGACCAGGCTTTGTTCTCACTAGAACAAGATTGGCTCTAGCTAAGCTGAGAGACTCCAGCCATTTTCAGAGACAGGCTTGTAGATCCAAGAGTTACAATGTGGGTTAAAACAATCCCCCTGTAAGCTAAAAAGCTGAAGATGTTTCCTCTCAGCGTGGGTGATCTGGACTCTCACCGTCTATGATGAACTTCTGGGCGTATCTCCTGAGGTTCTTCTTGCGGATGGGGTTCATAGCCTGGGGGTAGCAGCCCTGCGCCACCAGCGTGTAGATCTCCCCCAGCCTGCTGGAGCTGGACTCCACCACCACCTCCTCCTCCGCCACCGGGGGGTCCACACTCAGCATCTCGGCATCAGGCCCTGAGGACCAGGACCTCACCATGCCGAGTCGGACCTCACCACGCCCAGCAGGACCTCATAATACCCAGCAGGACCTCATAATACCCAGCAGGACCTCACCATGCCCAGCAGGACCTCATAATACCCAGCAGGACCTCACCATGCCCAGGAGAACCGGCAGGAGCACAGGGTCAGAACCTCAGGATGCCCAGGAGAACCGGCAGGAGCACACACACGAACCGGATCAGACCCAGAACTCAAACACCAGGGAGAACCAGACACGCCGGAATGATCCTTCTTAAGCTCGAAAATGTTAGAATACACCAGTTAATAAAAGTGTGTGTGTGTGTTTGTGTGTGTGTGTGTGTGTGTGTGTGTGTGTGTTGTCTTATTCCTGGACACATTTAGCAGACGGACTAAAATATTGGGTGCGTGTCAAACCAAAACATGTTGCTCCCGAAGCAACTTCTCCCTACATTCCTTGGTTACAACATACACTATGTGGACAAATGTATTGGGACAAACCTGTTTTTCAGGGTTTGGACCCCTTTCTTCCAGTGAAGGACAATCTTAATACTTCAGAAGATCAAGACATTCCAGACAGCACCATGCTTCCAACTGTGTGGACCAGTTTGGCGAAGAATCTTTTCTATTCCAGCAGGACTGTGTCCCAGAGCACAAAGCGAGCTCCATAAAGACCTGCTGGAGGAGTTCAGTGTGGAAGAACTCGACTGATCCACACAGAGCCCTGACCTCAACCCCATCCAGCACCTTTGGGATTATTTTTCATTGTTGTGAGATTGTGAGCCAGGCCTTCTCATCCAACATCAGTGCATGACCTCATACATGCTCTACAGGACAAACAGGCACAAACATCTTGGTTAACTATGAACTAGATGTTGGTTTGCGTTCAGAGTTACTAAACGTTTCAGACTGGAACATAAGCAGGAGATCAGAGTGTGTTACAGCTGAGAAGTGCGGAGTGTGTAGTACTCAATTTGAGCCTCAAAAATGTATTACCTCCACTCGATGAAGTCCACTAGGTGAAGTGAACAAGCCCGAGTTGAGACGCACCCGCTGGAGGCGGGCCTTGATTTAGCTGGAGATGTTCGGAGGAGCTAAAGCTAAAAACAACACATGAGTTTTAGACTTTTTAAGCTTTTTTGGTCCCAAAACTTTGTCAGTCTGGGTTGTAGAATGTAGAGCTTTTAGGAGGACCTGATAAAGAGCTTCACCATGCAGCAGTTTTACAGCTGCAGCTGCTGCCTCACCGAGAACATCTTCCTGGAGGAACAGAAGCTACACGTCAGGTTCTTTTCACAGGAGCAGTTCAGAGGAGACTATGAGAGAGTAAGGAGACCTCCACCTTCTCTTAGACCTTCTTAACGTGCTCTCCTACCTGGGAGGTTCTGAAGAAACTGGTCTGAATAAAGGTCTCCTGACCATCCTCACACCTGCTGAAGGACCCTGTAGTCTCATAACAATCAGGACAGTTCATAATCCCCCCCCCCCCCCCTACACTCACATACTAACCATAAATTTATATGGAACAATAAAAAATGATTATCTAATATTTCTCCAGTGTTTCAAATTTGTAAGAAAATCACTTTCAATGACAATAATTGCAAATAAGTATAGAAAAATAGTCAAAGAAAATAGCTTGATATTAGTTTTGTTTAGAACAATGAAAAATAATTCATACCTAATTTAGAAAATGTCTCGATCTTCTGAAAATGTCATATTTTTTCATGTTAATATCAATTTTTGATTGTTACGAAAAGTACAAGCTTTGAATTAAATCGAAAATGTAGTTCCACAAACTACAATATTATTAGTTCATATGGAAAAGTGAAAATTAAAATTTCAAAATATTTTTTCTAAAAACTGTAAAAAACTTTAAAGCGGACGTTGGCTCTATAATCTAACGGAATAATGAAAATAATGAATACTTAAGAAATGTTTAGAACATTTCAGAAATTTACTTTTTACATTTTTCACATTCTGAAAAGTCAAGATACATTTTTTTTAATCCACTCAGGTCCCTTTGTAACTCCAGGGCACCGAGTGACTAATACCATGCATTAGAAGAAATGGTCTCAATAATATCACCCACTGCTTGGTTCTAGATGTTCCATACTGTGCTGGACTTCCATACCTGGTTCCCCCTGTTGTAGAGAATCAAACCTGACTCCACTGTGTTAATGTTCCTATTTTAGATCCTCAGGTCTTTGGGTTGTACCACAGAAGCCCAGTTCAGCGATGTTCTCCAGAAGGTCAGTAGATTCAGGAGAAGAACGAACGTTTTCTCTTGAACCCTGAAGCCTAGAAAGTTGACGTCAAGCTGCTGCACCCTCAGATCCACGAAGAAGTGGAGAGGCGAAGGAACCTTGAAGATCGGTCGACGGAGAGGAAAACAGTCATTAAAGAAACCTACAAACCCCTCCATGAACACGTCTACTGCCTACAGGTAGAGCTCAGTCAGTGACTGTGAAAACGACCAGGAGTCTAAGCAGTGGATGAGTAACCAGTGGGTGCCTAAAGGTGTTTACTCCTGTGTTCAGTCAGTGTTAAACACTAATATTACGATAAATACTAATAACATTAATCCCGTAAACAGTGGTTTTATGTTTCTCTTTATGTGTCTCTCAACCATTTCCGCACCTCTTTCCTCCTGGAAGCCCAGGATCACTTGTAGCTCCATCTAATACCTGCTTTACTCTTTTTACTGCAGGAGATTAAAGCAGGTGTTGATTCTGGAGTTTTATTAATCCACACAATGACTGGAGGATCAGAGCAGAGATCTGGAACCAAACCTGTGATCTTCTAACCAGCTCTCAGAACTTCTCGATACTTTTTGCTGCTTTCTTGTTTGTTTGCATTCACTCTAATGCTGATACAGTTTGTAGAGGTGTGCTGTACTGTATGTTTGTATGCCTGCTAAAAGCTTCACACACAACATGGAAGCTCTTCTTCACCGCTCCAGACGTCTAGAACAGCCTCAGTTTGCAGTGTTAGCCTGATTATGTGAGTTTGTTTTCTCTGCAGGAATCATACCTGGAACCTGAATTTGTGCAAATAGTGGCCTACTGTCACACCGACGGTGCCAGTCAGGAGGGATTAATGAATCTTCTCCATGCAGAAGCAGGTAGGACTGTTTCACTTTGTTTATACACCACGACATCATGTGAGGACGTCCAGATGTTTGGGGGCACCTGCTCCTCTAGCGTTTCTCCTGAAATCGAGAGTTTTGGCAGAATGGAGTTTATCCCATCGGCCAAAAGCTTGTTTTTGCTGGCAGAAAGAAGCCACTGCTGATAGAAAGACATTTGCACAGTACTGTATATAAACGGTAAAGAGGTTCCAAACAGACTGTATTTGCTTCTAAATGTGGGAACAGCTTCGAAAAGCATGTATGTGACATTTAACTTGTCAAATACACCAGGAATATTTAGTAAAATTGATTTTTCCAGTGATAGGGGCCCTTTAAAGGGCCTAGCATTTGAATACGTGGTGAGTACAATCAGTACTGGGTTGGTTACAGGTCTGTTTGTGTGTGGTTTTGTTTGGCTGCAGCTCCCAGGGTGCACCGTTTCCCGATCTTCACGAAGGACTTCTGCAGGGATCTCGTGGAAGAGCTGGAGCACTTCGAGCAGTCAGACGCTCCCAAGGGCCGGCCGAACACTATGAACAACTACGGGGTAGAAAATCATGAGTATTGTGTGATGGTTTTCAGTGTTGGGCACGTACCTTTAAAAAAGTAATTAGTTACAGTTACTAGTTACTTTTCGCAAAAAGTAACTGAGTTAGTAACTGAGGTACATCATTATAAAAGTAACTAATTACCAGGCAAAGTAACTATTGCGTTACTTAAAAAAATCTAGTTTAATACAACTATAAAATAAATATAAAACATTGTACACTAATCTACACTATTTTAATGTTGT
>JBBJLR010075731.1:0-10842 GCA_037577145.1 Brachypetersius gabonensis
CCACACCCCTAAATGCATTGAAGCAACTGCCATGTGATTGGTTGATTACATAATTGCATTAATGAGAAATTGAACAGATGTTCCTAATAATCCTTTAGGTGAGTGTGTGTGTGTGTGTGTGTGTGTATATGTGTATATACATATATATATATGTATGTATATACAATATATATATGGTACTTTTCAATTAGGTAAATTTCAGTTATGTTTTGTAGATAAAAATGACTAAATTACAGCATTTGTTTAAATTGCTTGATTTAAGATGCATTGGAGTTTTATTTGGAAAAAAATTTAATTCTGTGATTCTGTAACTTCCTTTTAGACACTTCAACCGACTAAAACTGGTATTTCGAATCAAATTATGCTTCATAAACGATAAAACGCCAGTCCATTACATTAATTAGCATTTTCCATGTGGCAATGTCTTATGACATTAATGCATCATTTTGATGCGATTTTTATGCACAAAATACACCGATCGTGTGTGTGGTGGCAGAAATACACTATAATAAGGGCGTTCCACCTGTGTCGCGTGCTCACATATCCGAAGGTTTGAAGAAATGGAGGAGATCTAAAAAGAAAACTGCAGGAAAACGAGGAGCACAAAAAGGCACTGTGCTGAAAGGTTTCTTCTAGTCTGTAGGAGCTGGAGAGGAGCCGAGAAGGTTCCTCCACCCTTCAGTCTGTAGAATGAGAGACAGAAGAATGATGGAGGGCTGTAAAGGTATAGAGGGCAGGCAGGATGACGGGTCTTCCCTGGAAGACGAGAGTGAACAGAGGATGGATTTTGGCTCCGAGTTGAGTTTCGTTTCTCCGTTTTTTTGTTCTTTTTTCGGCATCAGCCCGGCTCGTGTAGTTTCGCTTTCTTGGAAAGCACGTGGTTTACTCAGGCTGTTCCCGGAGGTGTGCCTCACCCCCTCCGCACCTCGCTCTTCCACAGCTCCACCCACATAAAAGACCTGAGGAGGACCAGAGCAGAAACATCTCCAGACTGCACTGTAGAGATGAGCTTCTGTTACTCCACTACTTTCTGCACCCTACTCTCTACACACTACTCCTTACTCTCTATACCCTACACCGTACTCTCTACACCCTAGCAGGATGCAAAATAATACTCCACTAATAATAGCGCGCTGTGTGTATTGTAGTAGTAGTAGTAGTAGTTTAGTAACATCTACATTTGTGCAATTGGGAGGTGCTCTTATCCAGAGTGACTTGCATTCGCTCACATGTTTTTTTTATTCTGGAACTGGTCTCTCCACAAATGGATACTGATAACCACTCAAAAAACACATTGCTTGACAAATATATATATATATATATATTATGAATTTTAGTATTTAAATAAATGTATTTAAATAGTGTAGTTCCTTTTATATTCTATACTTATATGGTGTAGTTTTTTTCTATAGGTTATGCTGCTTCCATGAGCAGATCAGTGCAGCCCCCTGGGCAGATCCATGCAGCCCCATGCAATTAAGCCCACCTGTGGTTCCTTCTAACTGCCTAAGTTTCTATTCACTCCTGAGTTGCAGTTTTTCTTTCTGGGTGGTGAACAGCACAGGGAGGTGGAACACTGACTGGAACAGCCACTGCCGAAGAGGGCGTGGCAAGCACACGCGCATTCGCTGCTGATTGGCTGTCGTCAGAGAGAAACCCGAAAGTTAAAAATGCTGCGTATTGATTGGTGAAAGCACCATGAGGGCGGTGCCCCAGGTCCACTGTGAGACTGAGTTAAACAGAAGAAGTGTGCAGAGAAGGCGCAGCCAGCAGCTGGTCGTTTTCATTTGAAGACACCTGAGATTTGTTGTCGTTTTTTTAAGAGTAAAGGAGGCATTAGAGGTGTGAGAGGTGAGTCTGTGAACGGGGATATTTCTGGTGGGTGAACTTTTGTAGCCCAATGACATGTGAATGAAGTCTGATGGGACGCTGTAGATACATAATGCTGTTATTGTGTATATTATGTATCTTTTTGGATGAACCTCATCTAAAGACAATATTAATGATGGTAGTTATTTTGTGAGTTATTAATGGTTTTCTTTAATCAAGGGGGCGTAAGGCTTATATTATTATGAATATAATTAGGAAAAAGTTAAATGTTATATTAATATAAAAATGTCCTTGCATGATTTATTACGAGACACATATGAAACGCTATGTTTTGATACTATTTTTAACGACTGTGACATTTGATAACAGACCTGTTTAGGTCCAGTTGAGGCTGAATTTGGTGTTTGGAGCTGTATTTCTGGACACTTTGGGTCATGTGATGAATGATCATTGAAAAATCTATCAAGTTGTCCTTGATTTTTAGGTGTTTATTTTGTGGCACAGTTTAATAACACTTGATTTTCACTTTCAAATCTAGGATCTCCAGTACGCTCAGTAATTTCCCAAGATAAGATAAGATAAGCTATTAGTTGTACCACAAGTGAGAAATTTGCATTGTTGGTGCAGCGGCTCTTTGTCAGCTTGTCAGCTGCAAAGTCGAAGCAGCAAATTAAAAACAATCTCTAAAAATCTATACAATATAACAGTATAATATAAAAAAACAAACTATACAAATAATATAAAAATATAAATATAGAAATGTGACAGTGACATCTAGAAAGGTACGGAGAAGAGTTGTGCATCTTCTATGCTGTCCTTCTACAAAATAAGTATTTCAGGCTGTGTTACACAGCGTGGTCATGCTCTTCATTACAGTGCCTGAACTCAGAGGATTGATTGATTAGGTTTTCCCTTCACTGGTATTTGCGATAAACACTCAAGGCCTCTCATGGAGGTCAACAAATCTGCCTCCATCTCTACCGTTTTTAATCTCAGTGTAATGTAAACATAAAAAGTAAATGCCAAAAACGCACCACTGTCTTCATGACCAACCCACAGTCCTTCAGTTGTGGATTTCACAACTTACTTTGTGCTAGTGGAGCCTAGTTCTCTGAACATGCTCTCAGGAACCTCAAGAAGCAGCTCTGGTCTTGGTGAACTGGTTTAATTGTGGAGTTTAAAAAAAAAACCTAAAAAGTCTTTTAAACAACATATCCAGTTCTTATCAGCCATTCTCTGTTGTTTAATCAACATTAAGCCTAAATCAGCACATGTAAAGTATGTCAACGTCTAGTTTAGTGACCCAAATACTTAGAATGAGTTCATTTATGTATGGGTTTAAAAACCTGAATTAAAAATGTCAGGGCAAATACATCTATGTGTGAAACACGTGTCACCGTCAAAACAGCATGTGAGCAAAAGACTGAAGTAAAGAATAAACTACTTGAAAAAGAATTCCTGCATCTGCATCATTCCATCACTGACAAGCTGACAAAGAGGCGTGATGTTAAACGAAACTTATGGACTCAGACCTCTTCACGGCGATGGTAACAGGAGTCACAGTGCAGAGTCATTTGTTTACCTTGTAATGTTGATGCTGGTAAAATAGTGATAGACCTTAAAAAAGTAATTTTTTCTTTGAACACTTTTGCCTTATATCATCTTGCCCGTACCTGTAAAACACGCTTCATGTTTATCTTAATCGACACATATTCAGACATGAAGGCACATGCTGCATGAAGGTCAGAGCACTCAGAATGCCTGTTATTATATGTTAAACATTAAAAAAAAAAATTGTTTAATTATGAATTATTAGCCAGACAGGGTAAATTATTAACCCAACAAACTTGCAAACTTGTCATATTTTGGCATGAAACTGAAATCATGTTTTATTAGATTGAAGGGCTTGGGATGATATTCACTCCTTCTGAAGTGAAGAAACATGGTGATTTTTTGTGATTTGCTACATACTTTTTCACTTAGGAGTTAATTTATTTCAGTCACATTTCAGTAGTTTTACACCTTAATCAGTTTTAATCTGTGAACGTTTCCCTTTCATTTTCCTTCAATTCCTGGATTAAGGTTATTTTAAAGGGTAAAATGAAGGGGTTTGGTTTCGTAATGAATGTAGGAGCCAGAATGATTCTAAACTGAACAGAAGCCCACAGTGGTTTATAGACACTAAAGCTACAGCTGCATTTCTGCCCTGACAGTGATCACACATCATTCTGATCATCTATGCTCCAAAAAAAGTTTATATGCAAATTCGCTGCTCATTAATTGCCCTGTTGTTTGGTACGTAATCCTCCCGTTTCCTTTGAGTTTTACACCAAAGCAAACTTTGAACTAACACAGATGTGCCGGTATCAGCTCCATTAACCCATTTAATCCCAATGGCAACAATTGTTGCCGTTTTTTTTTCCTTTTATTTTGGAAGCTCTAAAAGTGTTGTTTTGGCTTTGGGCAGCTAATGCAAGTTAAAAGAATTATAAAGAGGTTGTCTCCCCTAAATTGTATCAATGTCATGTGACTTGTGTGAATGGAGACATGACCAGGCCCCTTTATATCCAGCCTTCACCTCTGGAAAGAGCTGTCTGCCTCAAATTTGTACATGAGGAAGTTCGTAAAATACCTTAATTAACAGATATTACTAAAATATTTTGAACACATATTTTCTTAAGGGTCTACTACTAATATTTAATGAGAATTATATGCCTCCATGCATCTTTTCACCGTAAGAAGAGTAAATGTAAGCGCGGCAACAATTAGTCATAGTGCTAGTTATACTAGCTGTCTAAGGTTTTGGTTGTTTATTCTATTTATGTTTTGTTTTTTTAAAACTATCGGAGTCAGGCCGGGGGAGTGTTACATGAGATCTTGGTGGGAAGAGTAGCCTCCTGTGTGGGGGTGACCAGCTGGGCCGCTGCGGTGGGATACGCCCTGCTGGGGGGCGGGCCTTGGGTTGTTGGAGCTTTTCAGTGCGTGGATGGCCCTCCAGAGGGGGGGCCCTGCGCCATGTGAGTGGTCGCAGAGGGTCTAGGGGTTCCCTACCCATTCCCTACACGTGTACCACATAGTGGGTGTAAATTTAGACTATGTGGTTTCCCATCGGCAACAATTGTCATCATTATCACCCAGAAATGAAAAAATTCAAACATATTGTGTGTTAGGGAAGTCTAAGGAGTATAATGCATGCGCTTATTTTGCAGGAAATATTTGAGATTAAACGGGTTAATCTGGTTCAGATACTTCTCGAATAACTGGATCAGTTGAGTCATTTTTCTTTTCTCACAAATGAAACTGTCTGTCATTCAAGTTTTTTGGCTACCATTCTGGCAGTTTCACATGGTTGCTGTAATCACAGATGCTATTTATTCCCACAGCTTACAACCAAAATATTATCCAGAGTTGCAGTCCAGACTGCATCAGCTTTGATATATGATATTGTAGGAGAAAACAAAATGAGTGATGCCCTTTTCTACTGCTGTAGAGGATATGCAAAGTCATTTCTTTATAAATCGACTTCATTACACTTTAAAAAGTGGAAGCTCATTTGAATTGGTTTTGAACTTTAAACTGATGTAAATATTGTTTTTGTTTATCAGAAGTACAATTTTACATTGTTTCATCCAAAGTGTTTATTTGAATTCGTTGGCTTTCTAGTGACCATTTATTATATTAATGATTTAGGCCAAACTGAGGAACCATTTATGCAATCAAACACAATGTTCTTAAAATGGGATTAACCCTGCCTTAATTTACCCCTGAAAATACACCAAACATAATTTTACTTTAATAATGGATTTAAGGAATAAGTGTGAAACCCCTTAATATTACATTTAAGGCATTAATACAGCAGGTTCTATTGTTTAAGGGGCAACATTTCAGTAGTTTTACACCTTAATCAGTTTTAATCTGTGAACGTTTCCCTTTCATTTTCCTTCAATTCCTGGATTAAGGTTATTTTAAAGGGTAAAATGAAGGGGTTTGGTTTCGTAATGAATGTAGGAGCCAGAATGATTCTAAACTGAACAGAAGCCCACAGTGGTTTATAGACACTAAAGCTACAGCTGCATTTCTGCCCTGACAGTGATCACACATCATTCTGATCATCTATGCTCCAAAAAAAGTGCTGAAAAAGCGAAGAACCATTAAAAGAGCTTAAAAGGACTAACAGTTTCCTCACTGATTTAAAAGTTCTTTCATGAACAGTAAAAGTCAATTTTGGTTCTTAAAACATTCAAAACATTCTTCACACTCATGTATCTCGCTTACAAATAAGCGGCTCTTTTAAGAGCAACCCATTGAAACGTTTTTTAAGAGAACAAATGGCATCACGTTTTTAGAGCATTCCTTTATTAGCCTTTTTCTTTTCCATATTTTACCGAAACCTCAATTAAATCAAGGTCATTTACTGTAACCTCAACTTGTTTACTCCACATATCCCAATATAACATTGATTTTTGCAAACCTGGAACCTGTCATGTGTAAACATGGTGGATCAACAGACCAATTCCTTTCTTTCAGGAATGTAACCGGGCCTTTGGGCTTTGGGCCGTAACCCAGGACATTTGTATGATATTAAAAATATATATTTTTGAAAAGTTTATGTATGTTCTTATATATGTGTGGGCATGGTGGTCAAAATCTCGATATAGTTAAGTGAGTAGAGGATGAACTGATCTCAATAAGGTATATTGTTGAAGATTAAGCATTCTTTTCAATATTTCAAGTGAGATTTGAGTATTTTTTTTTTTTTTTGTGAAGTTTTAAACTGACAAAAGAACACACCTTGCAAAAACTTAGTAACATGCCCTATTGCACGGCTTCTAAATGCTCTTTGGAGGCAGCTAAGAGGTTTTAATTTCTTGTTTAGGGCGTTCTTCTTTGCAAACGTGTTTAGTTCTGCGAGACTCTTGGGTCTTCTCGCATGACTAATTCTTCTGAAGTTTATTCAAAACCTACAGTGTGTGTCTTTTGAGGTAGACCATTGTGGATTTTGAGGTGTGTTTAGGATCACTGTGATGTTGTAAAAGCCTCCTCTTCCGCTGTTTTGTGATCCAGAATTTGGTGCCGCTTAATTAAATCAGTTCTTCTACCAGAAAAATGTTCCTCGTGCCACTGGCTGCAACACAAGACCAAAGCATGAAAAAAATCACCCCAGAGCATCACTGTTGGAAAGGCATTTCAATAAAGTCTGTAGCCTTTATTTAGCAACAAATCTTAGCTGACTGCAGGCTAAAAGCTCCATTTTATCTTCACCAGTACACAGGACAGTTTTCCAAAATGCATCAGGCTTGTTTAGGTGCACAGATACTGAATTTTGTGGTGAGGATGCAGGAAATGTCTTCTGATGATTCTCCTTTAAAGGTCATATTTGTGCAGGGGTCTCTGCAATAGAACAAGGGACCACTAATCTAGAGTCTGCTACCTGAACATGCTATACTATTTTCTCATAGGCTCCAGCTTAGTTAGCATGAGTTTCTGAAGCTAGGCTACTGCAAAGACTGGCCAATAGCTGCTTATAGTTGGGACGTGGTTTAAGGGATCATAGCAGCCGTAACCCTAACTCGCTATCGTCTGAGAACTTGGTTGAATTTATCTAAGAGTTTAAATCTCTTTCATGGTGCTCCTCACTCAACTATTCACCAGAACAGACATATTGAGTGGGGGGTATCCAAGCTATTGCATGCCACTGTATCTTCCTGCAGTTATGGGTAAATATTATTCTCTGTTACCGTTTGCTAGGCACGAGGTGGGTTTGTTTTTTTTTTTTACTTTGGTCTATTTAACACATTGTAAATAACTTTTTTCTTGCACATAGATACACAGTGATTAGTCCATATTACCACACTTAACATTTAACGGTGCCGTATAGAACCACTGCTCCATAGGCTAATGTGCATTCTGTAATGCAGCCATGTTAAACTCTTGTATTTCTTGCTGCAGTTGTGTTAAAATCAAGGATTACATCCTGCAGTTGGGTTAAAATGTTGGATTTCATGCTGCAGCCATGTTAAACTCTTGTATTTCATGATGCAGGTGTGTTAAACTCTTGGCACCACATTATCACAGCATTTCCAAATGAAACTTAAGTAGCTATGTTAGATAAATAGACAGTTTTGTAACAGGGAGAGATGCAATTCTGTCAATGTCATATAAAAAGATCAGAGAAAAACAAGCTAAGAAGGCATTTTCTTGGCACAACTGTCAATGAGATGTTCCGAATTGTATTCCTCTGTTGGTAGATGGCGCTTTGGCACCAGATACAACAGCTTGATTCCAAGTATCTAGAGCAAGTGGACCAGCTGTATGACGACACCTTCCCTATGGAGATTCGCCAGTACCTCTGCCAGTGGATAGAGAGCCACGACTGGTGAGATGTGACACATTTCTAAAAACCTTTGTCATTCTCAGAAGATCATGTACATGACAAGATAATGAGGCCATTTCATTAAAGTGACATGCAGGAAGAGAGGAATAGAACAATACAACGAGTGAAAGAAGGAATACGGGGAAGAAAATGAGTCCCTGTAATTACTCTTCGTTTGTGCAACACTTCTGCTTTAAAAGGATGTGACTATTTTCTTCTTCCAGTAAAAGCTGGGTGTGATTCGTAATTCTAGGTCAGACCAGGGATGGCACGCCGAGCCAGTTTTGCCTGTTTGCTTCTCACAGAAATCTAAATTTTGAGGCTACAGCTATATAAACAATAAGGATATTGATATTTACATAAGTGCTTGTCCTGTTTGCTCTGAATTTTAATTAAATAAGTAAAAGTTCCCTTTGATATTACTAACAATGTATGAGAAGAAACACCATTTTCATTAGTTTAATATTTATTACCCCAAAAATGTAGACAATAACAGGGACAGCCCCAAATAACAAAAATGGACAATGTCAGTAGCGGGTGTTTCCACCATTTGCCGCAATGACAGCTTGACAGCAACGTCTCATGCCCCTCACTAGCTTTTGGTTTGTCTGTCATGAACTCTGCCAGCAGTTCTGTGTCTTGATGAAAGTCTGCTGATAACACTTCGAGACACACCAAGTTCACGAGCAACATCTGACTGCCTGCCACCGACCCGACGGCGCGTCATGGTCAGATGGTGCTGCTCGTCTGTTAAGTGACGTCGTGTGTTCATGGCTGTTTGAATGATGAACTTGGAATGATTTACTGACAAAACCAGCTTTTTATACCCGCAGCATGTTGAAACTGATGCCACACTGAAAAAGGTTGTCTTTTGGTATCGGCCCCAATATAAGACACACCTGAACACAATGAGACCATTATATGGAAAACACAATATGAGGTGTGTCTATTACCCCAATACAACTGCCTCCCTATCCCAAAAGTGTCTGAAGTGAAACAAACACCGTATGTGTGACATCCACTAAGTCTCTCACGATATCCCTAACTTATTGTAGGTAGTGTATATACATAGTCAAAAATGTAATAATTAGTTGTTATCATTTCAGCTAAGAAAAGATATACTCTCCCTGGGTTTAAGTATCATAGCCATACTCTCTCAGGCCTTTATGTAATTTCTATACTCTCTCAGGGCTTTAGTATCATGGCCATACTGTATCAGGGCTTTATGCTATTTCTGTACTCTCTCGGGCCTTAAATATATCACCATTCTCTCTTAGGGCTTTAGTATCATGACCATACTCTGTTTAGGACCACCCTTGTACTCTCTATGAATAGTATTATTATTATTATTATTATTATTATTATTATTATAGTTATTGTTGTTGCTATTATTATTATCTGCTGCAGGGATAGTGTGGCTGCTGACGTGTCCTTAGCCACGCTGCGCTTCCACGAACTCCTGAGCAACTTGGATGAGCACTATGGTCGTTTTAGTCTGAGCAACAACTTCCTGCTTCAACACAACATTCGCAAGATAAAACGCAATCTACAGGTGCAGAACCACAGCTAAACTAACTCCATTTCCTTTTCTAATGACTTCCTTAGTCATCCGGCTAATGCTTGCTAATGTCAACATTATACTAAAGTGGCTTTTAATGTAAGAGTCAGTTCCTATGATATTATCCTGTCTTCAGGAGCTCTTCCTAGAGTACCCTGTGCACATGGCCATGATTATTTCCAGATGTCTGAAGGAAGAGAGGAAGATCCTGGAGGCGGCCATGAAAACACAAATGGTACGTATTGCATTTTGTGTATCATTTTCTTGGGTCTTCATGTTATGCGTTTCTTTCCTATGATTCTTGGAAAGCAAAAAGGTTTTCTGTGTTGATTTTAATGCTAGGAGAGTGCAGGACTGTCACAGAGAAATGTTGCAAAGGAAAAGCAGCAGCAGCTGGACAACCAAGTGAACGACTTGAAGAAAAGAATACAGGTCAAATCTGGTGCTGTTTTTTTTTTTAAATATTTTAATTGAATGGCATGCATTTCCTCTGTCTATTAAATCTGGCCTCAATATGTGTGTAAATAAATTCCTCAGGAAGGAGAACAGGACATTCAGGCTCTGGAGGATCTACAAGACGAGTATGACTTCAAAAACAAAACTTTACATAGTCCGAGTAAGAGATCCATTTCTTTTCATTTTCATTTTCTTTTCATGCACTTAAATGTCATACTTCTATAATTTCACTATAGTCGCTTGGATAGATTTTGGATTAAATTACATGTTATTTGTTACACAATTTAATCCATCAATAAAACAAAATCAAATATAAATACATCAATACATCTGATACATTTGATAAAATATAAAAGTCTTGTAAATGTATTTATTTTTTGTTTTTTTAAATAAAATGTATCCATTTCAATCAACTAGAAATGTTAATTTTTATTGTTTTAGTGGAAGAGGAAGCAAATGCACAAACAGCCAAAGAGATCAAGCTTGAGGAAATAATGGTCAGGGACATGTTCTTCAGGCTAAACAAAATAAGAGAGGTGGGACAGTGCTCTGTCTATCTATCTATCTATCTATCTATCTATCTATCTATCTATCTATCTATCTATCTATCTATCCATCTATCCAT
>JBBJLR010075772.1:0-10841 GCA_037577145.1 Brachypetersius gabonensis
ACTTCATATTGAGATCTGATGTATCTAATGTGTTTCTTTAAAGTGTTCCTTTAATTTTTGTGAGCAGTGTATTTATTTGGGGTGGGGGGAGGGCTTCAGAAAATAGACCTAATGGTGCCTATTGTCACGGTAAGCTCCTTTTCAGGCGCGGAGAAACAGAGGGAACCAGTGAAGAACATCATACTTGACAACAGGGTTTATTTACAGGGGTGAAACAGGGAAACAAAACCAGGCACGTGGACCAGAAACATGGACAACAGAAATACACTTTACCAGCAACCAGACGGGGAAGGAACAAGACAGAAAACAGTGCAGGAACGTACATTGGGGAAAGTGAACAGACACGGAGCATGAACTAAATACAGGGCTTACAGGAACGGGAACCAATGGGAGACCAGGGTAAATGAACATGGAACTGAAAACAGGTGAAAGGGTTAAACCAGACTAATGACAGGGGCACGTGACTATAACCAAACCAGACGACACAGGGGACCCCTAGTGGGCCTAAATGGGAACAGGAGGGACACATGACCAGACAGGAAACAAGGAACAGGAGGTAAACATGATCAGACAGAGAACAGGAGGGAACCAGGAAACAGGAACAGGAGGTATCCAGGAAAAAGGAACAGGAAGGATCCAGGAAAGAGGAACAGGAGGGATCCAAGGAACAGGAGCAAACAGGGAACAGGAGTTACCAGGAACCAGGAGCTAACGGGGACCAGGGAACAGGAACCAGGAAACCGGGGAACAGGAAACTGGATCTAACTGGGAACGAGAGCTAACAGGAACATGAACATGAACAGGGGCTGACAGGAACCGGGGCCTAACAGAAAACGTGGACAAACAGGAACTGGGGCTGGACAGGGCTAGACAGGGACTACACAGGGACTGGGGCTAGACAGAGGAACAATGGGGACATCTGGTGGCTAAATACAAGAACAGCAACATGAACATGATAAACTCAGAACAGAATACAGGAACTTGGCTGCATATCAGTCTCTGAATGAAACCTAAAAGAACATAAGCAAAACACAAAGAAATCAAGAACTCCGAGACACTAAAAACACAGGAACATGAACACAGGAGAATAAACTAACCAACTTTCCAGAACTAAAAAGGAAACAGAAAAACAGGACCCTTACAAAAAACCAGAGCAAAACCAGTCCAAGCCGTTACATCTATGCTGTGAAATTACCACATCAAATGTGACGTCTAACATGGATGCAGCTATGAAACCGCCGGGTTTGCTTCAGGGAAATTTTTTTTTTAAGAAGCTACCCAATAGAAACCTGGACAAGACTAAGGTTGTTTGCACCTTGTGCGGAATTAGTTTACTGTTGGAGCTGAGAAACCCGTTCTCAAAGACTTACTTTTAGTCATTATTTGGGTAGCACACATATTCTGAATGGTTTCAGCAGAATTCAAATGAGCCATTTTAATCTAGATTAATCTAGATTAATTCCAAGATTACAGTGAGATTAATCTAGATTACAAAAATTAATCTATGCCCACCACTAGTATAAATACAGTATATTCAGTTGTTAATGCTAAAGCTGTGTGTGTGTGTGTTTGTGCCATACAGGCGAGCAGTGTATTTATTCCAGGAGCCAGTGGTTCTCCCCTTCTGAATTTGAGAAATTTGCGGGAAAGGGCAGAAACAAGAACTGGAAATTAAGCATCCGCTGCAGAGAAACTACACTACAGAAACTTATAGAGGTAAATACACTGTATATCATCTGATGTACAGGGGCACAAAGTACCACAAGTTGTGTAAAATCAGTTAATTTGGCTATTCATTGAGTCAAATATATATAAATGGGGCAGGAGGTGGCCTAGCGGTTCGGGCGTTCTCCCAGCAATCAGAAGGTTGTGGGTTTGAATCCCAATACTACTTGTGTCATCACTAAGGTACCCTTGAGCAAGTTCCTATCCCCACATACTGCTCCCCACCTTACTTTACTTTATTTATATATGTTAATGCTGGGCAATGATTACATTTTTTTATTGCAATTAACCCATGATTTTTCTGCGATTAATTGTGTTGTCATTCGCAAACTTATTGTGCACTTATTTTTGAAGTACTGCTATATGAACAATAACAGTGGTTTAAACAAATAAGGTGCTTTTAACAGCAGTTGCAGTCAAAATATTACACAGTTCCAGTTAAAGTATTTATTGTAAATCTCAACAATAGATATATACAGTACAGGCCAAATGTTTGGACACACTTCTCATTCAGTCTTTTCTTTATTTCCACTAATTACATTGTAGATTCTCACTGAAGGCATCAAAACTATGAATGCACACATGTGTAGTTATGTACTTAACAAAAAAGGTGAAATAACTGAAAACATGTTTTATATTCTAGTTTCTTTAAAATAGCCCCCTTTGCTCTGATTACTGCTTTGCACACTCTTGGCATTCTCTCGATGAGCTTCAAGAGGTTTTCACCATTAAAGTCTTAGGAGAAAGATCAAACCTAATACTACAAAATGCTGTAGCAAAAATGTAAGAAATATGGAAGTGCAATCTCACAGAGACATCCTGGTTGTCCACAGAAGTTAACACCTCAACAGGAGTGTCTTCTGATAAGCAGGTTTGAAGAAAGTTACTGCAGCTAGCTAAAGCAGTAGAAAGCCAAACTGAAGTGACTGTTTCCTGTGACACTATAGGGCACACACTGCAGAGGAATGGCAAACATGGCTATTGACCACCCGCGTATAGTGAAAAACCACATTGTTGTGCCTAAAAATGCCTAAAATGCCTATTTAACCAGGTCTATTCAACTTCATTAGCAAGTGGGCTGAATATGGAAAAACTGGGGGTTCGTGGGCCACACAGAATATTTGTCAACTAATGGCTAAAAAATGATAGATATTATATTAGTATGTAACGAATGACATATCCATTTTCTTTAACTTTAATACTTTCATATAAGGAGCCTTTTAACCAAGGTTATATTTGTATTTTACATTTAGGGCCAGCATCATGGGGGACTACTGGCCAATCATGATCCAAAACCCATAATTTTATAATATCATAATCAGGGATTGACATAAGTGGTACACAAGTCCAAATAGACGCAAGTGGTACACAAATGCACACCAGTTTTCAGTCCTCACAGCGTACCTCATTTGTGACTTCCCACTGCGCGTAACCCCCCACCCCCGCTTTGAACCATGTTGAGACACAGACCCCAGCACAGACACCAAAACACCTTTTTTTGAAACAGTGTCATGGTATTTACTGTATTTATGCGTATTTTAATTTAATGTGCTCAAAGATACTCTGCTTCCAATTTCTTTTGCAGGATGGCCATCTGGAGAATCCACGCCAAAAAAGGCACTGCATTAAGAAGGTTCTGGGGGTTTTGCTGATATTAGTACTATGTTTTATTCATTTTTATGTTTTTGCATGTCATTTATGTGGATAAGTAATGCAAGGTTTCTCTCTTTACAGAACCTGAGAGAAACGTTTCCTGACATTTCCCCTGAAAGCTCCAGCTCTCGTCAGTACACAGAAATACTTATCTCTTCAACCCTTAGGTTTATTATTCAGTTATTTAATAGTAACTATGAATTACTCAGTAACTTTCATATTTGAAAGACACTGTAAAGCTTGTTTATGCAGAATGGGGCTGAGAGCAAGGAATTGATTAGTGGACCCACACACAGACCTTTAGAGTTTAAAATGTCTCTCCTTGCTAATTTTTTAGTGATGGAAGTGATTCAGGTGATGCTTGTGAGAGCTGCTCCACCATTGTCTGTCAATTCCAGGGTCCAGTGGAGAAATGGAGAGTTTATTTGAGGAATATCAGGATGATGAAAACAGAATGAGAGCAGAGGAAGGAGAAGCTGAAGAAGAAGGAGAAGAAGAGGCAGAGTCTGTGGATCCTTCTGTGTTTGAAACTCATTTTTTACCAGTCAGCTGTGGCTCTTTCAATGGACTTTTACACAAATACAGATTTGTCTCAGGTAGGTGTTTGCTGTGTTGTCTTTCTGGTAATCACATTTAATGGAATAGTTTGTAAATGTGCCCAATTTTCTTCAAAATATCTATCAATCTGATTCGAGGGTAAGGCAAGGCACATTTATTTGTATAGCCAGTTATCATACACAGAGGCCATTCAGTGTTCTTAACGAAGATAAACACAAGCAGTAACCACTGTCATGTCGTCTGAAGGGGAGAGATACAGCAGCACACAACTATGTTCCAGAGAGACAACACAAATGCACAGGACCCCTGTGGCTTTACTTCCAGGGAGTCTTCCCACTCCTTGGTACTTCTTCAGTTCTTTTACTTTACAAAGGTCCACCTCCGTCTCCTATGCTGAGACAGGAACCCTTCTCACGGTCCTCTGTCTGTTTCCACGTCCTCCTTAAGAGCCCCAGACCTTCACACCGCGACCCGTCACTCCTGCTTTGTACACAGAAGGGAAGGAGAGGGAGAGAGCTCAAGATGGAACACACAGTCAGGAAAAGTCTTTCGACAGCCGCTTCTCTCCGCAGCTCACTGTGAAGCTGTCTGCTTTTACTCCTCATGCCTTCTCCTGTACAGGAAGAGATCACACACACACACAGTCCCAACTCACTCGCACCTGACTCTCACCAGCACAGCTCAAACCACCACCAGAGTCTACAGACTCACACACAAGATACGGTTTCTTTTACCTTGTAACAGTTTCACCTTCCCTCCAGCTCACACACTCAGACACACAAAGATGTTGGATGTCGGTGACCACGCGCCGTGACTCTGATTCAGCCAGGATTTAAACTTACACTCAGCCAATCACAGGTCGCACTCACTCAGCTCCTAACGAGCCCAGCTGTTTCCATTCCTCCACTCACTCAGCACACACACACCGCACTCTAACCACACACACCTGCTGTCAGTCGCACACACATTTACTCACCTCCTGTCCAGAGCCCTAACCTAGAATTCAGATGACCTGCATCTCCTCAGATGAGTCGAAGGTTCACCAGACGTCACAACCACAACATTAATGGAGAAAAAAAGTAGAATTTAATGTTAATTCAAATAAATTAATCAAAAGTACATAAAGCAATATCAGAGAATACTAACAAACTTTTTTTTCCAAATCTTCCTGATTAGCTTTTACTTCTATTTTCGCATTTTCAAAAAATGACATGAAGGGAGCAAGATTACAAATGGAGGTGTGGCTCCGTTCAACAGATTTAGTTGCATACCAGCTGTCTTTTGTCTCAAAGTGATTGTTAAAGTTGTTTGGAGTCAAAGCTTCAGTTGAAAAACGTCTAATAAATGTTTAGTTCCTACGCATGTGAATCCTAGCATTAGCTACTCATTGGTTTTGTGAGTCTTTCCTTATATGGTCCAGTCTTTTCCTTTGTAAAGACCTTGTTTTTAACTATTTATCTATAAATGTTCAATTCCATGCAACTAAGAAGACAAAAAATCATAAAATACAATGTCAGAAGTATGTAAAAGAACATCTCCAGAAGCCTGATGCGTTTTGGAAACTAGTACTGTGGATAGATTAAGTTAAAATAGAACTCTTTGGCCACAATCAGCAAAGCATGTTTGGAGGAAAAAAGTAGGAGCATTTCATGAAAAGAACACCTTGCCAACTAAAAGCTGAAGCAGAAAAGAGGATGGCTTCTACAACAGGACAATGAATCTAAACCCCGAAATCCATCGTGGACTACCACAGAAGATGCAAGCTGAAGGTTTTGGAATGGCCATCACAGTCCCCTGATTTAAACCTCATTGAAAAGTTGTGGGTAGATCTTAAAAGAGCTGTGCATGCAAGACGACCAAAGGATATTACATAACTAGAAGCCTTTTGCAAGGAAGAATGGGAGAAAATCTAAAGGTCAAAAAATTGAAAGACTTTTATCTGGCTATAAAAAGCATTTGCAAGCTGTGATATCTGCCAGGAGATGTATTGATTATGTAGGGTGCCCAAACTTTTGCAGAGTGCCACAATAATGTTTTTATTTTTTTTTTAGTTCATGACATAAAAAGTAACTATGCATCAATGTTTGCTGAAAATATTGTGCATTTTTTGCATTTCCTAGAGAGACTGTTTATATCTTTTCAAAAAATGACCAAAATATGTTATTTATCGACAGGGGAGGGGACTTTTGGCATAAGACTGTGTAGTGATGTACCATCATTTCACCCAACCCTAATTCACACAATTAATCAATAGGCGAAAATTATTTTTTCAGTAATTACTTACAGAATGTGGACTAAAATATCAGAACTAGACGTGTTGGTTTGTTGCAGGGTCACGTGGCAAAAGTATCCGTACAGAGGAGCGCTGGTTTACGCCAGAAGAGTTTGTGAGGCAGCAGACGACGCTGACCGATGGGCATTGGAAGAAAGACATACGGTGTCATGGCAAAACGCTCAACTACCTACTGGAGGTAAAACATGACATGAGACCTACCTGGATTAAAGTGCTTGGCTTTCTCCAGCCCCCGCACCATCCACTTGTGGGTGGAGACTATCCTGAAAGTTCTCCCAGGTTCAATAATTGTGTTGGTTTTTTTTAAGGGTTTTTTTTTTTTTTTTTACCTAAAATATAAGACGTTCATCACTTGTGCTCTTTGAGGGCATTTGTGTTTGATGTCGTTTTCATATTATATACATTTGGCAGATGCTTTTATCCACAGTGACTTTGCATACATGAGGAAACATTCACGTTTCAGGACAGTGTGAAAATCAGTCCCCAGTAGTGGTTATTATTATTACCTGTTTTCTAAATAACAATAACTTTGGTTCTACATGACACAGGAATCCCCAACAAACCTCTGTGTAAGGAATTTGTTTTGCTGTATGACACCATTTGTGGTGCTGTCAGTATGTGTTCTAAGGATTAATATTTGTATAATGATGGAGGGAGGTGAACAGGAAAGAGAAGGAGAAAGGAGGAAGAGATGTGCTGACAGAGGGTTAGTAAAGTATATTGGCATGTAGGAAAAAAATCAAGATCTGTTCAAAGCATGTTATTTCTAAACCTCACACACATATATACAGATTAACCTGTGAATGTTCTGTTTGTAGAAGAAGGTTCTGGGAATTCATTCCCTGCTGTGTGTGTGTCGCTTCTGCAGTATTGAGGACCAAGATCAGGTGAGTCCCAAAATGATTTTACTTTATGGGGATTAGAAAACACACGCTTCCTGCTTACCTCAAACTCTGAAGTTACACAACTCATATCTACAATAGGATCTACAATACTGTAACGTGTTAGTTTTTGAATAAAACAAGCAGAATAAATATAGTTTAGGACTGAATCTTGGGGTACTATGGAAGATTATAAGCAGTGTGCAAAGTACTGATACAAGCCTTAATTCATTTCAAAATATTTTGTATAAAAAATAGAAAAACAATTCACTGAATTTCATTGTATTGCCAGGGTTTTGTGCCTCTTTATTCAATAGACAATTCCCAACTTTTAGATCACTCATCAAGGCACGCCTTCACTAACATCACTTTCCTGTTCATGGCTTCACCAGAAATCATTCAACAGAGGGATTTGTTCAAAAACCTTTAGAAAGTAAGAAGTACTCCTGAGTACATTCCTACATGTTTCGGCCAAAGAGTGATATGTTCATTTAGAGCAGTGATTCTTAATACCACTATGAAATTCAGTGCCTTATTCTATTTATTATTCAAAATATTTTGAAATGAATGAAGGATTGCATCAGCACTTTGCACTGAATTGCCAGTTGCAAAATGTATTTTCAAATTGCATGCTCTGATTAAATATTGAATTGGCAGTTGCAAAATGAATTGCCATTTGAATAAAGAGGCACGAAACCCATGACAATTTGAAATGCAGTTCAGTGAATTGTTACTCATTTTTATATGACATATTTTGAAATATTGCCTATTGCAAAATGCGTTTTCAAATTGCTTCCATAGGGGTACACCTATGATGTCATAATTTATATGAGACTTTAAAAAACTTTTCTGTTACTGGTTCAGTTCATTAAAATTGTTACTACAGGATTTCAATGTCATTAACTTAATGAAACAATGTAATTGTAACTAATTAAAAAGTATTACATTAACATTCCTAATTAATTTACCTTACTAAACATTTCAACTTCATTATGTTCATTATGTTTATATTCTCTTGTAACCAGCGATTCCAGGATAATGATGACAAGTGCTTCGTCTGTGATACTGAGGGTGACCTGGTGTGTTGTGATGAATGTCCAAGAGCTTTCCATTATCACTGCCATTTACCGCCTATTCAGGAGGATATGCTGGGGTAAGAGAAAAAGATTTAAAAACTGCTCAAAGCTGATTTTGTTTACATGTAGAGATACCACCACATAGGCCCTTAACAGCACTATCCCAAGCAAAATACGTTGTTAGTGTCACGTCGCCAGGTGTTTCCCCAAAGAGCACACGAAGGCAGGCAGGCGTCCATGACTTTAATATCTTTTATTGAACCAAGCAGAACATAAAGTGGCTCGTGGGCCAACTGACTTAACGTTCACAACAAAAGGCAACATTTAACGGTGGACAGACAACTAAGTTCCACATAACCAAAACCTAAATACAAAGCACCAAACACAAGGAACCAATAACACAGAAACACTTAATCCTGAGTACACCCGCAGCTGTACACAATCCTCAGGCCGGGTGTACTCAGGATGTCAACATAAGAGTCCCCAAAACATAAATTATCCCCCAGCGCCTCCCGGTGGTTGCAGGCCAGACATGACAGTACCCCCCTCCCCAGAATGCACCACCGGGACGTCAAAACACCCAAAAATAAAACCCCATCGCAGGAGGGCGGGCAGGAGACGGCGGTGGCGAGACCAGCGTCCCTCAGGTCTATTCTCGTCAATCCCCCCCAACAGTCCTGTTGTCGGCTGGCCCTTCTCCAGCCCTGACGACCCGGGGACACTGTACTTGTCCTTTAGTCCGAGTCCCTCTCCCAGGTAACCCGCACTGTTCGTGGAGGCCGTTCCCCCTCCAGGAAGCCCCTCTGCAGGCAAGGTGTCCTTAGTGTTTACCATAGGGCTCTTCCCACAGAGCTCTATGGAGCCCCGGTGCACCCTGGTGCGAGACCCTCTCCGCGGGCCTCCTCCTGGCTCTCATCGAGCCCTCTGGTGCATCCTGGTGTCAGCCCCTCTCCGTGTGCCTCTCTGCAACCTCCAATGGGCCTTTCTTCCCCTAAAGCCCCACTGTTGCCCTCGGAGACCCACGTACCCCCCCAAAAAAAGGTTTGGGAAGGTCCCCTCCCATGAGCGGCAAGGAACCCCAATAAACCCCATCCCATGGTCTCCCTATGGTCCCTTCAGATGCTTCAGAACCCCTGTTAAGAGGGCTCTCCACGACCATGGGTCTATTTATTGGGCTTATCGTTATAGCCAACCCCCACAGGAATCCTACTAACACTGCTAAGCCAAGTGTTACGAGGCTAGCTGGGGCTACCAGCCTAGCTGGAGCTATTCCTGTCCCTACTCTGCTATCTCGGGCTGGTAGGGGAATAAGAGGCTCTGCTAGCTGGCCCTGTAGCTCCTCTAAGGCGCCTAGAAACTCCCGCTTTCCCCTAACGTACTCCACCTCTCTGCCCAGGCTAACCGCTAAGCTACCTGGGTGATTGGCTTCAGACCTGGTGGCTGGGGACTTCCACCAGGGTGCAGGGGGCTTCCACCGGGGTGCTGATGTTGGCGGCTGTTCTGGTCTGGGTTCCTGTCCTTTTTTGGCTGCGGGCAGGGGATTCCGAAGTCAGGGTGCAGGCACTGGTCACAGCCGTTTCACTTGCTCTGCGCCGGCCGCACTCTCTCGCTCCACGCCAGCCACACTTTCTTCTTCCGCGCCGGCCGCGCTCTCTTGCTCCATGCCGGCCACGCTCTCTTGATTTGGGAGCTCCAGTGTTTTGTGGGGCCCTGCCGTTTCCCCACAAAGGCTCCACTTCTCCCCAGCCTCGCCTACACGGGATTGGACTGAGGCTCGCTGCACCCATTGAGCGCGAGCCTCTTGAGGCGAGTCGGACAAACCGGAGTGAATATAAATGAGTCCAGAACCGGTTGTCACAGAGCATTTTGCCTTGTAGATTGGACAGGGAACAATGTAGCGCCGGTCAGCTCCCCCAGACCTACTGAATGTGGCCAGTGACAAAGCCCTCCTCCCCGCAGAACCGGCATATTGGGAAAGTGAGCATGGACTTTTCGAGCAGATTTACTCTGCGGAGCAAGCACCCAGCCACGTCCGGAGCTATTAGCCCAAAACCTGCTGTTTTCTACAGAGGGCGGGGAGGAAAAGCGCTGTGCGCCTTTAAATACGCTGCCATGTTCTAAACCGGCTAAAACGGAGCATTTCGCCCCGTAGCTCAGCCGGAGCAAAATCTAGCACCACGAAGATAAATCGAACGAGGCCGGTCGCGAAGCTTTCCTCCCCAGAGAGCCGGCGCGTTGGTCCTGTGAGCACACTTTAAATTATGTATTAAAAAGTTACTGTGTTTGTTCTTTCACTCCCTGTAGCATCGAAAATAGTATTGATTATCAAGCGCCATCCTTAGTATCGGTATCTAGTTCTGGTGGTTCCGCCTCCTCGCCTCATATTGCATAAATCTATAATTAATTTCATGGCAGATCGTATTCAGATTCATGCTGCATTTACAACTTTTTCCTGTTTGATTTGAAGCCACAGATGTTAAGGGTGGAACATCACGATTATATGCCGAACAATCATGTTTCATCCCATTCAGATAATTAAATGGCTTATGTGCGTTATTATGCACTTCAATTCCTTGTTTTTAAATTGTGTGTGTGTGTGTGTGTGTGTGTGTGTGTGTGTGTGTGTGTGTGTGTGTGTGTGTGTGTGTGTGTGTG
>JBBJLR010075802.1:0-10841 GCA_037577145.1 Brachypetersius gabonensis
GAGAGACAGAGAGAGACAGAGAGAGACAGAGAGAGACAGAGAGAGACAGAGAGAGACAGAGAGAGACAGAGAGAGACTCACATCACCGGCAAGCTGCTGAAACACTTTCCGGAACTGCCTCTCCTCATCAGTCTCATTTGACTCAGCGTATGTATATGGCCTGCGAGGGGGAGGCTACACACGCACACACGCACAATAATGTAAGGTACACTACAGATTCACCAACATTAAATTTTTGGACCAACACCGTAATCTGAAATCTTATTGCGGCTGATAGTGATTTCATTATAACCATTTTAATAAATTAGATTGTACAGACACACACACACTATATAAATATAATTATTATTATTAATAAACACATTGTTGTAACTTTCAGCCACACATAAATACACACAGTTCCATGTGTGCTCCCACTTTCACACACACCCTGGCACTGTTAGATGTGTTAATGCAACAAGCATCATGTGTGGATAAACAAATCTAAGGTCAATGGGTAGAATATTAGGTGAAACACTACAGAAATTGTGTGTGTGTGTGTGTGTGTGTGTGTGTGTGTGTGTGTAATAAATAATCCTGATGTGTGGAAGACACTTTAGAAAACCTGGGTGAAAATATGGGTCACTACAACAGCATAATAACAGTAACAAACTTATGACAATTATGGATGTTTTACATTCTATAACAAAAAAAAGATGCCGCCAAACGACTCACGGCCGTCACTTACTGGCTCTGACGGGACAAACTGGCTCGGGTCGATATCACTGTGAAAACAAGGAAATGTCAGAATGTAACAACAGACATTCACTGAATTCTGTGCTGATCCAGCAGGACAGCGCTGTTTTAACGGGCGCTCTGGAAGAACTGGTTTCTGCGTGTGAGATATGAATGTGATAACTACTGGATACGAATGTCAAATTAAAAAAGAAAATCAGAAAAACAGACACTCACCCGATGACATTGATAATCCCTCCAATCAGTTTCTTAGCCAGAAACATCTTTGGCACCAGCGATTCAGTTCAGACTGAAAGGAAAGCAGGAAATCAGGTGGGTTTGCTTTGTACCAACTTCGCAAAAAAACAAACAAAAAAAAAAACTACACTCTATCTGCTGCTGACTAACCAACAAGGCTTTGGAGCAGAAATGGGTGATCTGGAAAAACTATAATACCCATTTCAAGAAACTCACAATACCCCCATTTTTAAAATTGGTTCATTTCTTCTGATAAGTACAAACAAACAAAATAACCGGTGGTGAAAACTTCCCAAAATACTTTCAAAAAGTGTCTGTAACATGATTTTAATTTATTTTACTGAACTCATTTAATAATATTCTTTTTGAATTATCGTTAAAATGTAAAAATATGTAAAAAAAAAATTTAAAAAGCCCCCCAGATATTTCATATTTAATTTGCTGCACTAAATTGACAAAGACGTCTAATTGTGCTTTCTGTATTGAAGCATGTTGTGTTCAAATACTGACAATAACAACAGGCTCAGGAAAGCATTCAGTGACCAAATTTGTCACAGTAATACTACCGTCATGTTGCCCAGATTTTACTTTTGAGTTGTCTGAATAGTTCTGAGATCCAAGTACAGCTGCAGATTACAGTGGCAAATCGCTTATTTAATAAATAAACAAATAAAGCAGCATTGGACAAATGATCAGACTTTTGATCATTTGTCCAATGTTACATGGCATAATTACTGTCCTTCAAAAAGGGCACAAGGTGATTTTGGTATACAGCGTTAAAAAAACCCTTCATTTTACAGCATTTAAACTCATATAGAAACAAATATTTCCCCTTAATGCTAATCCTGGTAGACCTAGTCTCAGTTTATACATTTTACTAAATGCTGATGTTTTGACACTGGCATCAACAAATGAAAAATATCAGCATCAGCCCACAACTGTACAACTACAAGCTCATAATCACATTTGGACCTGAATGGAAATACTGCTATTATTATAGTTGTTGTTATTATTATTGTTATTATTATCATCAAAACAATAAGAGCAAATAAATTAACTCCACTGTTTTACTGTGTATAGTATAGTTTCTATACTGTAAGCATGTCAGCTATATACAAGAAAAACTTGGGCCACAGTTTTTATCGACTCACTTGTCTTTCCCGCAGCAATATAATTAAGCTGGATTTCTCTTATGTTTTCTCTCACTTATGATGTTTTCTCTTCCGAAGCCTCCATAAGCATTCCATTCAAATCAGTAACCAAACAAGTCTATAGTAATGAGAGAAGGGCTGGAGGTTTTGTGGTTACTCCTCCATTTACTTGAATGAATCACTACTGGCGTGAATCACACCCTGAAGGCCTAGAGCTTTTTCAAAACCGGCTCTTTTTCCGTCTCCCTGACTGGAGGACACACCTAACTACAGATCGCCTCCACCCACCCACACACACACACACACACACACACACACACACACACACACACACACAATTCTTTCACTCCCAGTAAGGGAAATTTTACTACTGATCACTATTCAGTGCCAAAACCTAGTCATAGTCTTCATCCAGTTCATCCTGAACTAAAACGCCATTGCTGGGCCTACTGGTTTTGTTACCTGCAAAACAGGCTGAGAGGGCCAAACACAAACTGAGCCAGTCGGCTAAGATACATACACTATCTGGACAAGAGTATTGGGACACACCTGATTTTCAGGGTGGTTTTCAGTGAAGGTATTAATCTTAATGCTCCAGCAGACCAAGACATTCTGGAGAACACCATGCTTCCAACTTTGTGGACACAGTTTGGGGAAGAACCTTTTCTATTCCAGCATGACTGTGTACCATAAAATCATGGTTCGATGAGTTTGATGTGGACTTGACTGGCCCAGATCGTGAGCCAGACCTTCTCCTCCCACACCAGAGACTGACCTCATAAATGCTCTACAGAATGAATGGGCACAAATTCCCACAGAAACTCCAAATTCTTGTGGAAAGCCTTTCAAGGAGCGCGGAAGCTGTTATAGCTGCAAATAACACCTACGTATTTGGATGCACTGTCATTAAAGTCCCTGTTGGTGGAATGGTCGAGTGTCCCAATACCTTTGTCCATATGGTGTATTGGCTACATTATTTTTAAAAAGTGTGTGCTCTATGTAAGCTGTGTTTACCAACGAAATAATTGATGAGACACTTGTTTTGGTCTGATTTGCAGACCTTGCCAGAGTTAACTCCGATGCCTAAGGCTAACAAGAATAACAGCTTCAAATACTCTCATTATAGGTATCAGTAACCGGCCTGGATATCTAAATTTATGTTTTATTACTTGTTCAACTTAAATAAACAGACATAAATGCATAAAAGTCGAAAGCGTGTCTGTTTACGTCGCTGCTAGTCAGCTAGGCTAGCTAAACTGAACTAAATGTTGGCATCATTAGCTGCGATTTTAATCTTTTAGAGGTGGGTTTGCGCCCATTTCACGTATAATTACATGTACATTTCATTAGTTAAACTATTAGAAGGTGAAACTCACCAAATTGAGCAGTTGTTGGTTCGTCTGTGCGACTTTTCTTGTCCGTTCCCGAAAAGTGACGCCCAGGGGTGTGGACGGCCTTCAATGGCTAACCCAGCCCGGCCGCGTCCCAAACTGCACACCAACACACTGGGAAAACAGTGCACGTCCATTATAGGTACAGTGGATAGCCTAACAACTCAAGTACAGAGGTGTGTAATTTGGAACGCAGCCGTTGAAGGGAAGAAAATCTCGGTTCTTGGGACAATCTGCGCAGAACTGAATTAACGTCAGTGGTAAGAAGAGAGAGAGATACATACATGCAACATTTGTTTCCTAGGGGAACTTTGCAAGTGCTATTGCACAAATTAAAATATTGCAGAACCGAGGAAAAAAAACTTTCAAAAAAGTATGGTTTTTTTTCTGTTGTCTCCCACAGAATATAGCCCAACAGCAATCAACAATTCGGATCTTTGTAAAGACACATCCAGATCCATTTAAGCTCATTTGTCTTTGCTCTGCTTGATGTTGATCTGTGTTGTTTCTTGACTGCTGGATATTTAATGACAGACTTAATAATTAATAACTGTTTCGAGAGAGACAACGTCCCATTTCTTCATCATCAGTGTTAAACACAGCAGGGTTTCCCTTTGCTTTAACCCTTCGCCCTCTAACTTCACTTACAGGGAACCATGGGGTGTCACGTCACCTGCATTACTGGTCATAGGTTACTCACTTCTACTTCTTTTATGTTAAACAGGTAAGGTGGAAGCTCAGTCTGACTCTTTCACTCCTTTAATATGGAACCAGTTTGTTTAACCAAGTTACTGTCTGTGTCTCATTGACGGGTGTACAGGTTCTCACGCGATGTTCTTGTTTACCCATTTCCTTGGAGACACTCCATTATTTCACATGGCCGACGCAGGTGGAGGCCTCACATCGAAATGAGGGGACTAACCGGTTCACCGTCAATGGTGTCTCTTTTTGCTCTTTTCCTGAGGGTGCTTTCACACCTACAGCATTTGGTGCGCTCCAAACGTGTTTGGTCCCTTGGTTCGGTTCGTTTGTGTTGATGTGAATGCAATCTCGGTACTTTGATGCGCATCGAATCAATCGACCACATTTTCTACTCTACTGTGGTGCGGTTCGTCTGGTGGAAAAAATGATCTGTACGAACAATGTAAAGCGCGAGGATCAGCGCCATGCAAAGCTGTTCCTCCATGATTATTGAAAGCGGCACGATTCTCTGAAAATAGTCTGTTTCCGGTGCCGATGGTCTTCGCGGTCTATTTTGGTTCGTTTACATTTACGGCATTTGGCTGACGCTCTTATCCAGAGCGACGTAGATCAGTGCTTAAGTCCACAACTGTTTCTTACCTGGAAAACAGCTTAAATCCGAGTCAACTATTTGACCAAGATACTGAAGTCAGAGCATCTATACGACAACTGTCAAATAATAATTAACCAGCCTCTAACCCAACAATACATAGAACTCTGCATATGTGAAAGCAAACCGTACCCATGTCTGTTTACTACATTGTACCATTTTTCTGACTGGTGCGGACTAAAGCAATCGAACTACAGGTCACATGTTTTAACAGCGAGTCTGATCTGTAAAAGTAGGTGACACGGTTAAACATTTATGTAATATTAAACTAAAACTGTATACTTAGGGTTGGAAACCACTTTTTAAAATTATTTGAATTATATATGTCTCTAAAGTTAAAAGAAAGAATCGCAAAAATGATGGTCTATTACTGCCAGAGGAAAACCTCCACACAAGGCAGAGATGCACACCATTAAGACACATGAGCTGCTGGCTGAACATTCAGAAACCGGCTGAATCCAGCTGTGATCAGCATGAGGCACCTGCAGTCTCAGATTTCAGTTTTTATCAGAAAAAGGGAAGTGACTTTGTTGGGCTTTGCCATTGTTGAGAAGTTAAATAAAATGTTGTGTCATGCCCAGACAAAGACAAATACAAATAACATTCTACAGTAGTGATGTGTTCAGTATGTTCTTTGTGGAAGCTCAATATTACTTGTAGTTTCCATCATAAACCTGGTTTGACTCAATCAGTCCTTCATTAAATTAAATCAGGAGCTGCTGATGGAGTTTCACTGATCCAATCAATGGCTGGAGGAACCAAGGAGGAATCTGGAACCGGACCTGTGTTCTCCTCACCAGCAAAAATCAACTACTTTTATACAAACAGAACAAATCATGATATTTTACTGCTTTCTTGTTTGTTTGCATTTATTCTAAGGTTAAAAAAAGACACTGTATCACATGCTGCACAGGTGCCTGAGACTTTGGCACAGCCCTGTGAGTGAGTGTCCAGGTCTTTACAGCTTTCAGGGTTGGTCAGGTAAGAGTGGAGAAT
The DNA here is from genome assembly GCA_037577145.1 of Brachypetersius gabonensis. NCBI lineage: Eukaryota > Metazoa > Chordata > Actinopteri > Characiformes > Alestidae > Brachypetersius > Brachypetersius gabonensis. Next base: position 5,862 of record JBBJLR010075802.1, read on the forward strand.
CCCTTTAAAAGCATGTCATGGACATTTCACTTTGCTTAAACCCATTTCACCCCTCGCACCGTGTCCAGAGGCTCAGGGTTCCTAAACAGTCTTAGGAGCACAAAGTCACTTCCTGAGGACATGGCTCCATGAGTGTGTCACTTCCTGCCGAGTCGCAGGTTGGCGCGGCAGACTTTGGGGACGTGGCGGATGGTGAGGGAGACTCTGGTGCCGCGGGTCAGCGTCTCTCCCACCTGCCCTCCGGCCGTGGGCAGGTTCACCACCCGCTCTGTCAGCGTATCCGCAGCAGCCCCACTGATCCCATGCAGGTAGCACTCGTACATCTCATCCTGCAAGATCAGGAGGCTGCGTCGCCGTAGCAACAACGACAACACATAACGGCTCTCTTCTGTCTGAAGAACTCCTGTCTGAGAGAGAGAGAAACAGACAGAGAGACAGAGTGAGGAGAGAGAGAGAAAGGGAGGGAGGGAGAGAGAGAGAGAAAGGGAAGTGGGGAGAGAGAAAGAAATAGACAGAGAGACAGAGTGAGGAGAGAGAGAGAAAGGGAGGGAGGGAGGCACAGAGAGAGAGAAAAGGAGACACAGAGAGTGAGAGAGAAAGAAAGACAGTATTTTTCGATGATACTACAGTCGTGTCATTCTATAAATTATTCAGCAACTACTACAAGTTTTTTCTGTAAGTACTAAGAATGATTAAGTAGCTACAATAAATAATTAGTATCTGCTATGAATTATTTGGTTATAACTGTAAATAATTCAGTTATTACCATAAATTAATAAAATGAAACTAATACATAGTATTGATGGCCTCTGTCTGAGAGCTGAAAGACGTGAGGTGAAGAAAGACACGGCTGGTCACGTCAGCGGAGCTGCAAAGCATGAGCGTTTATCTGATTAAGACTTTAGCTTGCCTGCTTTTTCTCTGTGTACCACCTGCTGAGGTCTTGTTCAGGGTTTCGTTTAATGCAGGAATGACAAAATGCTGAGCCGCATCCAGAGAAACCAAGCACCTTTCAAACGATGGTTTTGAATTTCTGGACACTGCATGACTTGTCCAATTTGCGGTGGCCTTTATGGTGTTAAATTACAAAATCTAGGAACTTTTGTACTGCATTACAGAAATATGCACTCATCATTCGAAAATTACTGTGTGGGACCACAGGGCGACCACGGGCCAGCTGGTGGCCTTGTGGTTCTCGCGATCAGAAAGTCGGGTTCGAATCCCAAGACTGCTAGTAGCACCACTGAGGCACCCTTGAGCAAGATACCATCCCCACACACTGCCCTCCAGCACTGTGTACATGGCTGCCCGCTGCTTCGCTTGGTGAATGGGTTAAATACAGGGAAAGAATTTCACACTGTGTGCTGTGGCGAGTTCACATATGACAGAACTGGCACTTTATACATGTTTTAAAAGGGAAAAAGTAAAAGCCATCTGCAAATTAAATGACCGTTGTTCAGTCAAATTGTTTGCGTTGTGTTGGGAACGGACCTGAGTTTGATCGACAGGTTTGTAGAAGTCCAGCAGCGTGTGGGACCCCAGACTGATGGTCGTTACTGTGGGGTGGTAAAGTGGGCCGTCCTCATGAGGCTGAGAGACAAAAGCAGACAAAAAGAAATCAAGATACATACTGGGTTCCTTTCTAGGCCCACAATAAAAGTGTAGAGTTACAGACAGCAGCCTGTCCCTCACTGCACGCATCCACCTCTACATCATCCACCAACAGAAGGCAGGTATAAGACCAGGCCTGACTAGATATGATTTGGGTTGTACCGTACTCAGGACAGCAGTGACAGTAGTATGGTAATGTGTGTGTGGCACTGGTATGATTATATCGGTTTTTACATCCTGTTCATATTCCTGGCCACTTTATCAGAAACCCATAACTAACCTTGTTGGTGCACAGTTAGGGATTGTAGCCAATCTTAGTCATCTTGTCTTAGCCATCCTCCAGTCCATATCAGGGGTCAGTTTCTGACCCCAGAGCCACTCTGGGATAGATATTTCTGAGTGGCGGACCACCCTTAACCTAGTTGTGACATTAATGTGTGCAAAAACCCCAGCAACGTTAGAGGTGGCAGTAGCCTAGTGGCTGAAACACTTGCCTGTGAAGCCAATGACCACAAAGCTACAGGTATGCTAACCAGTGAAGATGTGAGACAGCTGTGTGTATAAACACATATATCCTACCATTATGCCCTCCTCTGGTTTGTATTCATTCACCAGCACATGATTGGCAGCCTTTCCGGCAAACACCCCAAGGGCAGATATTTTCTCTGTGTATGTGAGCAGCCAATCAGGGAGCTTCTCTGCCAGCATTCCTTTTGGGTGGGGGAGGCCACCTGGTGGAAAATTGAAAGGGTTTAATTTACATCCTCCAAAAACAACTAAACTAGAACCTACAGAATGTTAACCAATGTTTGTACACTACAGGTATCCTACACACTACTTGACCAACTCAACTGGTGAAACTTCCCATAATTATCCAATGACTACAGTTAGGTGTGCCAGAACAGTTAAATCTCTAAACTGTGTCCTGGTTTGATTTGGACACTTCCCACTAAACTGGTTTCACTTTGAAGCTGAAGGCTCTCATCAGACATGCAAATATGCATTTAGAGGAACAGTCCGGTCACATTTTTCTTGGACCCTGTCTCAAGAGTTTCTGTGTTTTCACAGCTTTTCTCTGTAATTATTTTGAACTGCTGCTGATCTTTTTCACATAGGAAGCAAACATTTACATTCCAGTGTTGTTTTCCACCTGACTATTGATGCAACGGTTCTTTGGATGTTAAAAAATGACCTCGTATCAAATTGCACACCCCTGTACCATATTTAACTTCCAGCTTGTACCAAATTACACATTTCTTTTACTTCTAGTTTAGAGTTTATATTTATGTATGTGTTTGTCTTTTGTTGTCTGTAAATTCTGGAGCCATGCCATCTCATCTCACTGTATACATGTAAACAGCTGAGATGACAAAGTTCACTTTGACTTTCAAAGATCAAATGTACAGTTTTCCCTGTAGAACAAATATAGTCTACAGGGCAAAACATGGCTGGCATCTGAAATTTATTTTTTGTGCTTTTGTCGAAGTTACAATGTATCTACACAGTGAATGATTGTGCAAAAAACAACGGAAAGGGGCAAAACTATATTTAAAACAGTTCAAATTAAATTCATTTTTTTATGTGTGAAAAACATTAGCCTTATTAAAGGTTTGAGGAAATTGTGATGCTTCTGATCTGTGAAAATGTGGTGTTTTTTTTTTTTATTAATTTAAGTAAATGTTCAAAGTACACTATGACACCGGTGTGAGATGTCAGGAACACAGACCCCAGTTCTGCAGTCTCCTTCCAGACAGCTGCGTCCATTTGGGTTTGGGGGCTCTATAGACCTGAAAGTCTCACACAGACACACAAAAACAGACACAAACACAAACAGACATACACATACACAGGTCAACGTTTACACAGCTAGTTTTTAAGTAGATCTGATACATCAAGTCATAGATAATACTCTACAACGTGGCAAAAAGTTTGTAGACATTGGCTCATCCCGCCTGTCTGAACGCAAAGGTACTAACATGGGCAGTTTACTCACTACCTGCTGCACTAGCCACCCCTACACTTCAGTGACTGGTCACTAGATGTTGGAATATTGCTGTTAGTATCTGATTGCATTAGTGAGGTTAGATCCTGACGTAAGGATGAATAAGACAACTACTCCATCTCACCCCAGAAGTAGTGAATGGAGCTCCATCATTCCAGGAACAGCAGGAAACTCCACTGTTCCACAGTCCAACGCTGGGGGGCTTAATGCCCCTTTAGGTGAATACAGACATTGAGCATAGGGACACATCACGCTAGTCCTTGGGTAGTGGTGGTCTAGGCAGGTCTGGCTGTGTGACAGCAGTCTCTGCACCTGGGCTGGCTAATTAGAGAGGCTGTCCGGATACTTTTGGCCCTGCAGTGTATTCTGAGTTTGAAAGACACCTCCAGGATCTACCTGCTGCAGGAGATGCTCCTCCTCAGCCTCGTCTATGAAGTCAGGAACGTAGTAAACAGTTGGAGGCGCCTGTGTTCACAAAAAAACCCAAAACACAAAGTTACACTTAGCCACCGGCTCACAGTCGTTCATTTATAAATGCCCCACACTTACGTCCTTCACGACATATTCTTCTACTTCAGGAATCCTGCACGGTTTCTCCATCCCGGCCCCGAAACTCTACAGAGGACTTAAACTCTGAATGAAGCACTTTGCTAACACTGATAGGACGACGGGCTCCGTCCCAAATCCACACCGTCCTCTAGTCCCCTAGCCGCGAACACGCTCTGTTCTATGGCTTCCCCGTGTTGAGACGACGCTATAGTAGTGCACTAGGTAGGGAACAAATACTATAATTGATACGCACCCAGTTACACTCGCCTCGGACACGAAACTAAAGCCCCACAGGTGTAAATACGGCTTTTATGCACATATACAGTTTTGCATTACGTTTTATACACATCTATAGTCAAACATACTCTCAAAAAGTTGCTAAATTGAACCTCTAATCTTTTAATTTTATGAAAAACAAGCACAAACTACACCTCTGTCAGCTGGTTCTAGCGTGTACGGTGTTTTAGCCACAGTGCCTCCACACCGCCACCTGCAGGTATGGAGAGTAACTGCGCTTCTCCGAAAAGGCACTAGCGGCTCTAAAGGGGAACGCCACCGACTCTGCAAAATTTTTGAAGAATTACATTGGGACATTAGTTAAGAAAGGGGTGGTGTGAAATGGTGCACTGCAGAGAAATGTAGCGAGACTGTTTTGCAGTGTGGTAAATGGAACCAGTGGTGACAATGTCTACAAAGCCACGCATGGGCATGGCTTCTTAGACATGGGGATAGTGCATTGGACTTTTACATTTACATTTATGGCATTTATCAGACGCTTTTATCCAAAGCGACTTCCATTCTCTAACTACAGGGGACAG
>JBBJLR010075812.1:0-10841 GCA_037577145.1 Brachypetersius gabonensis
TCTAAACATGTGGGTAGAGAGAGTTATTTCAACCTTTCTTTTGTGTACGAGTGTTTGCACACTGCTAATGCTAACCGTTTTAAGCAATAAAGTTTTCTGATTCTGATTATTTATTTGCCTTTACATTTTCTTTAAGTGTAATGCATTAAACTGTTTAACACAAAATTTAAGTGTTCTGGGAGCGGATTTGGGGGCTTATTTATGGTTTACACAATAAAAAAAATAGGCTGTTTTAGGCGTGTGTTTTTTACCGAAACAGCGCGTTTATTCACTATTTGCGGGTGCTCTTGGAACGTAACCCCTGCGAAAAACGGGAGATTACTGTACTTTCATAACAGATGAGAGGGATGTGCTGAACAGTGGTGCCATCAATAGTAAGAGATAAATGGTGATATGATTCAACTTGGGATTTTGGACCAAAAATAATGACTTTGGATTTATCAGTGTATGAATATTGGCTAGGGTCCAGGGTTTTAGTTCATTAAGACTTTGAGAGGAAGACGTGAACGGCACTCAAAACGGATTTGGCGGAGAGATAAAGCAGATCTCATCAGTATAGCAGTGAAAATATGAGCCATGGTTGTGAATTATGTGAATCAGAGGGAGGCTATAGATAATAAATAGCAGAGGACCAAGAATCGACCCTTGCGGGACACCATGGGATACAGGGACTGTAGAAGATTTACAGTTGAACACTAATGAACTGATATCTGTATGAGAGCTAGGACTTAAACCAAGAGAGCACAGAGAGCATATGGTGATACCGAGAGACATTTCAAGGCCGGTAAAAAGAATAGAATGACTGATTGTGTCAAAAGCAGTAGTTAAATTGAAGAGAATGAGAATAGTGAAAAAACAGCATCAGCAGAGAGGAGAATGTAATTAGTAACTTTAGTAAGAGCAGATTCAGCACAATGATGTGCATTGAAACCAGACTGGAGGACCTCAGATAAATGATTGTTAGAGTGATATGTTTTAAGATGTTCAAAAAACAACACATTCTGTATTTTAGAGGAGTGAAAATAGGTTCATCTGGACTGGCGTGACGGCAGCAAGTTTAAGTGCAGTTGGAAAAGAAATGGATAAAAACGATGACTTTAGTGTAAATGTAATGACTGGCCATAAGACAAGAAGACTCAACAAAATTAGTAGAAATAAGGTCCAGAAAGCAAATGGTGGTTTTAATGCCTGATATCAGTGCAGAGAGATCGTCAGAGAAAACGGAGAGAGGGACTTGTTTGTTAAAGGAGGAAAAATAGAACTCTACTTATTAAAGTTAGTGGATTTAACAGTAGAATGGCGGCTAACTGGCTATACCTATAACGTCTGTGTGTGTCAATTGACGCAGTGCCCAGTTTCGCACAAGACGTTTCCTGATGCGACTCTGCTACAGTTTGTTTGGGTGTTTAGTCCTGCAGCCGCCGGCATACGTCCACACTGCAGCCAGCAGATACAGCAAGTGTCCAGAGGAGTTTGGACCCAGAGCCCATCGTACAGCACCAGTTGCTGAATCGGAATCGCGTTTATTGGCCGAGTGTGTGAGCGACACACACAAGGAATGTGATTCCGGTTGATGGCGTCTCTCAAGCACATAAACAATATGTAAAGATCTGTGTGTCCATGTTCCTACACCACACCCATATTTCTCTTACAGAGCTGCTGCTGCTTTAACAGGCCAATAGACCCGATTCTGATTCTGAGCCTGATGGAATTATGTCAATTGACGCGGTCAACCATTCCAGTGTTTTAACTGCTAAATAGTCACAAAATTTGGATAATATCAAGATGTCAGACTGACAATATTATAGTCAAATCTATTCAAAATTTCAAAAGCGATGACCCTTCCATACACAGCCCTGGTTACACGGTTTGAGCAAAATTCGATCATGATTTCTGAAGATCAGCTGCAAGAAGATCAGCTGCAAGTCAGATTGCATATGGAACATGGTTTTTCACTATACGTGGGTGCTCTTGGAATGTAATAGAAATGAAGGCATACCGTATTTAATTGCGCAGTCATTGGTGTTGTGTTCAGGTATTGAAAGGAAACCCTGCAGAAGTGTGAGAACATTATGATGTTGTGTGTGTCCTATAAGTCTGTGCACTCTCTCTTGACTGACGTTTAAGAGGAGCACATTTTCAGCGGACGGAGCACTTCATTAATCCCGCTAAATCCCCTGTAGTTACCGAGGTGTAGCCTCCATTTTTGCAATTGAATTTTAATTCAATTCCTGCAGGATTAGACCCCGGTCTTCACCAGCGAGCGCACCCCCACATCGCCGGCCTCAGTAATTGGAACATTTAAGATTCCAGTTTCATACGGCAGCGAGGCTTTTCAAGGCTTTCCTCCACCAACGTCGCCCGTTTCTTTCGAGCCCCACGCCATGTTTTTCCTCCTGCATTGAAAATCCCAGCCTTGGGTGAAGAACGGCCTTCCTGGACGAACGTCCCCTTAAGGTAGATTCAGCAGATTGTTTTAGTTTTTATTCACATCCCCACACACATCTAATGCCGGTTTAAGTAGGTACACATGCTTCTCCTTTTTGTTTGTGCCTGTGTGGGAAGACATGGGCTTAAATTGTTTAGAATTTTTCTTAATGCACCGGCGCATGCGAAACGTGGCACACGCACTTGTTTTTTCGAGGGACTGGCTCAGACCATCAAAGCACACAGAGAAAAAAATAAAAGCAACAAACAAACCAACAGAAATTCTCTCCTGAGATTAATTATCTCGCCCAACACTTTGTGTGTGGGGTTACTCAGCCCGTTTCAAGATATTACTTCAAGAGGGCTTGTTGAATGAAAATGAATTAATTCCATGGTCAGATTCATTCTGTCCAACTTTTTGTGGCTTATTTCGCTTTTTATTTCGTAATTCAGAATATTTTTTTTGTTGTTCCCAGTAGAAGCATTGACTGAGGTTTCATGCACATACAAAATGAGAAATATGTGTATTTTGTGCATATTTCCCATATACATAATGTATGTAATTAGTGTGATTGCATTAGCTTTATTATTAAGTTTTATTACTGTAAATATATTTTTTAGCTGGAATTTGACACCTTTTTTACAATTTTGAAGTATTGGCATCGTTCCAACATCGGAACATCCAGCGCAGTGTGTGTTTATTCATTTTTATAATGTATGGCCAGGAAGAATCTACGGTCTCATCCTTAAGAGAGTTTGTGATGTCACCACTATGGTGTCAGTAAAGTGACAAATTGAATAGAAACACAAACGTGGAGAAACAACACAGCAGACTCATAAACAGACTGCAAGGTTCTAAAGATTGGGTAAATTATAAAATCTTGTGGTTTAATTCAAAAATAATCAGCTCATGAATACAGCTACACATTCAGTCATCCTTACCCATAAATGACTTGGTAAGAGCCAGCGATGACACACCGAGTACTGAATCAGAAGATTCTCCGTTCGAATCCAAGGTACAAACTTCGTACAAACTCTTTTGCCTATAAAACCAATGTTTGTATCTCCAAAAACTGGTTTAATGGTGGTCACACTTTGTGTTTTCTCACGGATTCTCATGCTTCTACTTAAATGACTCCTTTCTCAACCCTGTTCAAGACTAAAAACGGACAAAACAAGCCACAATAAGCATGTTTGCTAGATCTAGAATTGCTTGGCTGGCCCAGAACCTATATGCCCAGAGAGAGGCCCACCTCTGCCTGGAAGGCCACACAGATATGTAGTAAAGAGGTCTTTCTACAAAGCTTGGTTGCTGGACTCAGGGAGCCTCGTCCAGGCAGCGGGCCCTGAGAAGCCCTGGAGACCCTGGAGCAGGTCACTCTTGTTACCCAAAGATCTGATTTGGGTTTCCCTCTCCTCGATTTATTTCCTCAAGAAAGCTGATTCCACTCCACTAGCAGTACAGGTCCAAATGATGTCCTTTGAAAATTGAGGTGACGTGAGTATTGCACTCCACATCGATCCGTTTCTCCAAAGGCGTCTGTGGTGCATCATGTTCATTAACCCTGAAAGAGTCTCGTCCGTCCCTGGGCAGCGCGGTCATGTTTACATGCCAGCAGAGTGTCTTCGGGGATCCTCTGTGGCCGAGCGCTGAAAGCATGAGGGCTCTGCGATGAGACAAAGCACGGAGTCCATCCAGCCTCCACTAATGGCTTTAAACAAATGGGCTAATAAGAGGGGCAGAGCGGAACCTCTGTACCTGATTACCCACGGCTAATTATGAGCTCTTTAATGAACAAGAAAATTAGGAAACCCTGAATATGGATCTCTCTGTAATGCTTCCTTGGAAGGCAGTTGTGCGGACAAATAAGCGTCAGGCGGACAGAATGGGAAAGGACGAAGTGGAAAAGCCAATGAGACAGACAGAGGGAGGCGAGGAGGAAGGGAGGGAATGGCAGAGCACAGAAAGTGAGCGAGGATCTAAACTCAGTGTTGCGTGACGTGTTCTGCGGTGGGGAATTGGCTTTCATAGCGTCGGCATGTTCATCCACCAGCCCTGACACCGTCTGAATTGGAATCCCAGCCTGGCTGAGGACAGCCTCTCAGTTACTGGGGCTGATCAGCACTCGCTCATGGCTGCTTACTGTGGAGCTCTTTGCTGCCGCTGGTGTTGTGGAGACAACTTAAACCCCCCAAAAAACATCTACATATAATAAAAAAGGCAGTTTCCTTTGTTTTGCTAAATTAATGTAGCAATACAGCAAACCACCACTGCAAGTCCACACCGTTTGGTCTTCTTTTATACCTCCTGGGTTCATGCTCCTATGGTCGTGAAACCAGTTGTCCAGACTATTCTGGTAGTCCAGATTAAAGCTCCTCGTGTCTTTGTAGGCAACCTGGGCGTTCAATTCTGTTTCCAGTACATGTCTTTAAAAGAAATACCCTTCAAACAAAGGACAGGCATAGAAACAGAACACTATACCATATTTTGATTAATTCAGAGTGATGTCGTGTACAGTAGTACAGTAACCCCTCAGTTTTACGCGGATTAGCATTCGCAGATTCAGTCTAACGCGGATTTTTCCAAAAACCGAAATGTATTACCTCCACCAGTCCAGCGGTGGCAGTAATACACTGAAAAGTTGTCAACTACCATAAAAAGCAGCTTTGGGGGCTGTTTGAGGGTTCACACTATAAAAATAATAATTTTTTTTTACCAAAACACAACAGTACAGTTTTCCACTATACGCAGGTGCACCCACGTTCGATATGTTGCGTAAATAGAGCTGTTTGTTTACGGAGGCCCTCTGAACTACAGATGCCCCAGGCCTTATTCGGTATTAAGCCAGAGACATTCTAGTCGGTTAGGTGAAGGTAAAAGTAGCTGCTGTCCTCAACGATGGCCTTTATGATAATCATGAAGTACACCCTTTTTTTCACAGGCTAAAGCTTCCCATTCTTCTCACTTTGTTTAGATGCCATCTGGAATATTGTGAGCCGTCTGTTTTGATGGCATTGGTGCAGTATTGGCTTTTTTCTGGCACCTTGCAGCCCATTTTTGTACGAGTATCTCCTTATTGTGCATTTTGTAACAGCTACACCATGATTTTGCAGAGGGGATCAATAGAACCCATGATTTTCCACTTCTTTAACAGTTTGCACGCCGTCTCTTTTTTATGAGGAGTTAAAGCCGCTCATTCATTTTTAGATTGTGCCCAAAATGACTGAATGATATTGGGGTTCAGGGGACTGTGATTGACACTTCACCTACTTTCATGGTTTAAGACTGAAGGGTCTCTGTTATGTTGGAAAGTCCAAGTGTGAGGCCTCCTATATTTTCTGATAATGTGCTGAATCTTGCCCTCAACATAATTTACCTCCACGCTTACATTTACTGCAGTTATCAGACGCTTTTATCCAAAGCGACTTCCATTCCCTACCTAGAGGGGGCAGTCTCTCCCTGGAGCAACTTAGGGTTAAGGGTCTTGCTCAAGGACCCAGCGGTGGTGCTGAAGGTAGGTAGACCTTGTTGACTCCTCGTTTATGGTCTTGGCCAAAAAGTCCAATTTTGGCCGCATCACTCCTCATGACTTTGTTCCAGACGTCCTGGAGTTTGTCCAGGTGCTGTGTGAAATATTGTGAGGCGTCTGTTTTGTGATGTAGTAGTAACTGGTGCAGTATTGGCTTTTTTCTGGCACCATGCAGCCCGTTTTTTTACAAATATCTCCTTATTGTGAAACAGCCTCACCATGATTTTCCACTTCTTTAGCTTAAGATGGAAGTTGAATGTAGCAGAACGTCAGAATTTGCTGAACTGAATACTGAATTACTGAACAGTGCTTTGCGACGATCTGTGGAGTGTTTGTCCACCTGCCTCGCCTGTTCCAGAAGATGCACGAGCAGAACTGGAGCCGGCGCATTAAATCAGCATTAAACCCACATTAAACCCACAGCGCTGATCTGTGTACATTATTGTCTTTGACTCATAATTATGCTCATTAATCAACTTCTAGAAGATGTGCCATGTTTCAGAGAGAGAGAGAGAGAGAGAGGGTGGGAGGGAGAGAAGGGAGAGGAAGGAAAGACAGACGAGGAAGTGGAAAGATAGAGAGGGAGGAAGAGAGAGGAGAAAAGGAGGGGGGGAGAAAGGTGAAACGAGAGAGGGGAAGAGTAAGAGGAGAAAGAGAGCGGGAGGGGTAGAAAGAGAAAGGGGAGAGGGAGAGGGATAGAGAGGGAGAGGGAGAGGGATAGAGAGAGAGAGGAGAAAGAGGGGGGTAGAAAGAGAGAGAGGGAGAGCGAGAAGTAGAAGGCAAAAGAGGGAGAAAGAGAAAGAGTGAGATGGGGGGTAGAAAGAGAGTGTCGGGGGAGAGAGAGAAAGAGAGTGAAGGGAGAGAGAAAGAGTGAGGGGAGAGAGAGTGTCGGGGGAGAGAGAGAAAGAGAGTGGGGGGGAGGGAGAGAGAGAGTGAGGGGGAGAGAGAAAGAGAGTGGGGGAGAGTGAGGGGGAGAGAGAAAGAGAGTGAGGGGGAGAGACAAAGAAAGTGAGGGGAGAGAGAAAGAGAGTGAAGGGGAGAGAGAGGGAGTGAGGGGGGACAGAGAAAGAGAGTGAGGGAGAGAGAGAAAGAGAGTGAGGGGGAGAGACAAAGAAAGTGAGGGGAGAGAGAAAGAGAGTGAGGGAGAGAGAGGTTTGAAAATGAAAGGCAGTAAGATGGGGAGTCTTCTTTTACACATTCATTTGTTTATTAGCATATCATAATTAGTTACAGTCCATTGGTCGACTTGATAGATTCATTAAGAGCGAGGGCTGCTGGAAGCCCATTAAGGAGCTCACAGCCGAGCGGCGGGAGGAGCCGAGCGTTCCGCCGAGCATTCCGCCGAACCCGCGTCGCTCACCGAACTTTATTACCTCATCACTCACGTGTGGCGTTCCGGCGGTGGCCTTTCCTCAACGCGCCATTCATCTCCTCTAATCCGATCAGACGCACATCGTTTCTGCACATTCATATAAAACACTGACTGCTGTGTTTTCATTATAGAGTCACTCTCCTCCTTCACTCCTGATCAGAGAGGGACAACTCTCTCTCCCTCTCTCTGTCTGTCTCTCCCTCTCTCTGTCTGTCTCTCTCTCTCTCTCACTCTCTCTCTGTCTCTCTTGCTTGCTCTCTCTGTCTCTCTCTCTCTGTCTTTCTCTCTCTCTCTCTCTCTCTGTGTCTCTCTCTTTCTGTGGGAAAGTGAATGAGGAGAATAAAGAAACAGTTTCTTACAATGAAAAAAAACAGGCAGAGAAGAGAGAGAGAACGAAAAATAGAGACAAAGAGAGAGAGAGAAGATGAAAGAGAGAGAGAGAGACACATGGAGTGAGAGAGACAGACAGAGAGAAGGTAAAAGTGAGAGTGAAGCAGAGAGAGAGAGAAGGTGAAAGAGAGAGTGAGGCAGAGACTAACGTGTCTCTGGAACAGGAACAGATGAACCTGCTAACAAGGCTACAGGTCTGAGGGGGCGGAGTCTGAATCATGCAGGCTTTAGAGTGACACTTTGAGGGAATGGGCGGAACTTTGCACCTCTGTTACAAACAGGCCACCCACGGCCTCGGGGCTCCACCCCTTTCTGACTAATCTGAGGTGCAGCGCTGAATTTGCGGGTTCCCTTCAGGAGCGGCGAGGCTCCGTGTTCTGACAGCACTGTGGAGCTCCTACACCAGGCCTATTCAACTAGCGGCCCGCGGCCCTTTTGAATTTTTTTATGGCCCGCCAGACTCTCAGGAAATCAGTGAGTGATTCCTGTGATATAATAAAGCAATGGGATTTGGATGATGATTGGCTGGTAGTCCCCCACTACTTTCACCAAGATTGGCCAATCCGAGCTCAGAAGTTGCCATAATATTAGCCAATCGCAGCCGAAAGAGGCGGGATTTGTCAGAAAATGGGTGTGTTACCTAATGCAGAGCATCGCTGGCGGTAACGAAGGAGAATGCGGCCACTCACTCAGCGAGGGGAAAATCACACTCAGCGAGGGGAAAATCACACTCAGCGAGGGGAAAATCACACTCAGCGAGGGGACAATCACACACAGCCAGGGGACAATCACACACAGCCAGGGGACAATCTGTGTAGTTTTAGCTCGTGATGTATCTACTCTAACGGTCAGAGGTCTCGTTTAGAACCATTGCTAGACCCCCCACCCCCATAAACGGACCCGGCGCGAAATCACGTGATCACACCCCCCTCCAGCCCCGCCCACCCAACCTGGACAGCACGATATTCTGTGGCCCCTGAAACCCCAGTGACTTTCGTATGCGGCCCACTTGCTATTGTAGTTGAATAGCCCTGTCCTACAACACCGCTGCCTGTCTCTCGGTCCTCAGTGTCCGGAGACCCGGCCTGGCGAAGACGCGGGACACGCTCCCTGTTCGCGGCTGACTGAGGAAAACGGCGAAACAAAAGTGTGTAATTTCCAATGAGGCCGTTCCAGACGAGTGTCCGGACAGAATAATTGAGTCCGTCATGCCTTCAGTAATTCGTTTAGACCCTCAGACGTAGGTTTGAGATACGATCTGCGGACCCCGGCTCTCCGCTGGCGGTTTAATGTAAGCGTCTTATTTCCACCTGCTTTCTGGGCAGCTGCTCGTCTCATAAGTCAGAGGAGGAGATTGCTGGCAGCCGCCGCTGCGCCGTTTGTGTTTTATTTATGTATTTTCATCACACTCCTATAAGAGCTCACAGCGCGGCGCCCCACAGCTAGAAAACACCACCTAACACCACCTCTCCCGCCTGCAACCCGCAGATTTAGCTCAGCCTGCAGCCCCCGGACTGTAATCACCCTGTTTTTCATCAACTGGACAAAAGGTGCTGGGAGGACAATCTTTAGCATTATGTTCAGCATCAGAGAGAGACAGACAGAGAGAGAGACAGAGAGAGAGAGACAGACAGAGAGAGAGGGAGAGGGACAGAGAGACAGACAGACAGAGAGAGAGAGAGTGAGTTTATACTGGTACTGGTAACTGTGGTCCTCCCACTCATCCGACTCTTCCTTTGTTCCTCATGGAAGGCGAGTCTAGGGCTGATCAGAGAGCAGTGAGCACTTTAACTCTCGCGGCTCCTGAAGAAGAACGGTGACCAGAGGAGACAGTGGATCATGTCCAGTCACTTTTCCAGCATTCTGCAATGAAAACAAACCTCTTCTTATCAAAAGACACATCAGGCAGCCCATGCATACCTCGACCTGCGAAAGCATTTCTTATCTTCATTTCTTATGTTCAAGGTGCACAGTCTGTGGACTTCCTTTATCTCAGGAGACCGTTTTAGGAAAGACATATCATTATTACCTGATACAGCTATATTAGAAAACCCTGCAGTTTGTTTAAATCAGCGTCTCTCTGAGTGTGAACCCATTCCAGTCCAGTGTCTGTGAAATTCTTATGAAAAAATAATGGATTAATTATTTTAATTAATTAATTTAAAAAGCGATTGATTTAATTTAGGTAAACTCTGTTCTTCTTGTGGCTCAGTACCAGTGAAGTATCTCTCAGTTTCGAAAAGGTTGCAGCTTGAGCTTAAACTGCTGCTGGCTGCATCAGGACATATCTGGAAACGTGTCGTCTTTGTGACATGAAAAAAAAAGGGTTGTTTTTGCAGATATATGGGCTGCATGGATAGGAGAGTGAACTTACATTTTGAGACTTCAACAATATTTACAGTCTTCATGCCTTTTTGTCTCCAGAAAAGTGATGCTATAGAATCTTTATCACATGAAGAAGCAACACAAACGCAACATGTAACAGCGTAATGGCAGCACTGACGTTCCCTCCATATCGTTATATTAGATAAAAAAGAGCTGCCTGGAGTTCAGATTTGCTGCAGTCAGTCAAAAAGCTCTCCTGAGCTGCTGGAGTCCCAACCATGAATCAGCAGTAAGGAAAGAACGGAGCTACAGTTAGGCCTCATAAGGTTGCGTAAGAAATGGACCCCATATTTTCAGAAGTGGACCGTCCCACAATGCATGAAGAAGTGCACCTGGACCTATTCTTACATGGTGTTCAGCGAGCACCTGGCACACATGGGAATGGTGGATGGCACTTTCTATATCTTCTCTTTAAAAGAGTGTGTGATAGGAGCTTTGGTCATTCAGGCCGGATTTGGAGAGGATTGACTCTACATGGATTTTGAGAAAGTTTAAAAGAATATAATGTAGTTCAGAGAGCCTCACGCCGGAGATGGGGACTTGAGTCGCACATAAGTAACACAAACCAAGTCTTGTGACTCGACTTTAGACTTCCCGCAGTGACTCGAGACTTGACTCTGACTCGGGGCTGTGACTCATGAGTCAAAACTCGTAAACCACGTTCATTTCATGGAATTATTTATTTAGATCTCGCACTCTTTCCAACGACCCGAAAACCGTTCACCTCGCCCCGGTGT
>JBBJLR010075831.1:0-10840 GCA_037577145.1 Brachypetersius gabonensis
ACCACACACACAGGTGTGTGGTTCAGGGCACCTATGGAGGCAGTTGGAGCATGACGTGCCTATAAACTTTCCAGAGGTTTCTAGAAGGAGCTGGCTGGGCGTTACCTAGCAACCACGGGTTACTGCAGGAGTGCTCTGTCAGCTTTATCAATTAAGGGAGAAGAGAGAGATACAAAGAGAATGGGAAAGAGGGAGAGAGATGGAATTGGGCAGAGGGAACATCTCATAAATGGAGGATTCCAATTCTGTGGGAGATGATATTCCCCTTGGACAAGCTTCAGTGAAAACCCTCAAGACCAACTGGAGAGCACAACTGACCTCATCTCCACTGATTTATCCATCCTCAGCACAGAAATTCCTTTTAGTAGGCTGGACAAGCATTATAGAAAACTGTAGTGCATTTGAAGTGCATACCTATGTAGTGTTGGATCAGAGTGATTCATCGTATATGTAAGGTCTGTCCAGCGGACACTGGGGTGCGCTGTGGGTTTAGTTATGTTTAAGACTTTTATTTTGATATCCTGAGTACACTAGCTGGAAGAGGTCTGGAGATAGGCTCCAGCTGCTGGTGTACTCAGGACTAAGTGAATGTGTTTTTTCATTGGTTTGGTTCATTGGTTTGGTTTGACCTCTGTGTCGGTCAACCGCTCACAAACCTGCACATTCAGTTTTGTGTTCTTAGGCCCTCGTGCCTTGTTTGTGTTTTTCACGTTTGAAAATAAAAAGAACGAAAACAATGGAAGCCTGCCGTGGTGCATTCTCTGCATGGGGTGAAGCCGAGAGACGTGACAGTATGGCCACTTAAAATAGTGAAACTGGTCTGTGATATTTGTACTTGACACTGATTTGGTCGCGACCATGGAAAGTAAAGTCATGAGGTATATAACCAGCGCACGTCTTAATAAAAAACAAGGCTATGTACAAAAAATGGGGATGGCCGATGGGATGACCGAGTTGATAACATGTTGATGACCAGTATTTTTTAGCTGCCCTAACAGAATTGGCAGTTAGCAATTTTTGATTCTTTCTTTGGATTGATTATTTTTCATTCATTTTAAACTGTCACCACTACACACCATGTGACAGGTCATAACATTCAAACAGACCTGGTGTAGGTTTTGCTTTCCACTTAACCTACTATTTAGATGTTTATCCCCTCAAAAAACTTGATTTAAAACTACACTCAGTCTTACCTAACAGAGTGTTACCTTCTGGAAAGCCTGTTCAGAAGTGTCTACGAAAGAAAGTAGAGCAATCTTTTGGGTAGTCTTTATCAAACTTCATTATAACATATCATTCATACTATATCCTGCTCATATTATCCCTGGTTTTCATTGGAACTACATGGGGAGTGGCAATTCACCCTGTTTGTGCTTATGCCCTTAAATCACCCATCAACAAGTAGGCTAATCTCTGCCTCATTGCTGTGTGTTATCAGGCTGTCCCTCACTACTGAGAACCGCACTGTAGATGAATGAACAAGCCTCCAGTGTTGATGGTGTATTTTGGGCACGGCTGTGACATGGAGGCGCTTAACAGTGTGGTGTAAAGCGCACGGCAGCAGCTATTTTAAATCCCAGAAGCGGTCAGCGGCCCCCTGCTGCCGGGGAGCAGAGGCGATAGGGGCTCTTTGCGTAAGATAGATGAGAGCAGGCAATCTCATTTAGGCCTGTCGATAGGCAGGTGATTCCTTGTGCAGGAATTGAGCGCATGTCAGTGTGGCCTGATGGGGAGAGCTGGAGAGCACATGCAACACAAGCTCTCAGTCCTTTCTCTTTTTTTCACCTCTCCCTCGCTCCGAGGCTATTTATAGCTGGTGCTGAAAGGTCACTTCTCGTACAGGATGGAAAACACTAACGCCACTCTCTCTTTTGTGCTCTCTCTCTTTTGTGCTCTCTCTCTTTTTCTCTCTCTTTCTTTTACACTCTGTCATTCTTTCTCCTTCCCTTCTCTTCCCTCTCAATCTCTCCTTCAAACTCTCCTTTACTTCTGTTCCCTTTCTCTCTTCGTTTCACTTTCATTCATTCTCACTCTCTGTCTCTCATTCTCTCTCACCCACTCTCTTGCGTTATTCTCTCACTCACTTTTTTTGCATTCTCTTTCTCTCTCACCCACTCTCATTCTGTTTTTCTTCCCTTCACTTTCATTCTCTCACTCCATCTTTCAGTATTACTCTCCCTGTTTATCTTTCCTTGCCTCCCCATTCTCCTCCCTCTCTCATTCCCTATTTCTTTCCTCGCTTCTCTTTCATTATTGCCCCCCCTCTCTCGCTTCCTGCTCTCTCTCTCTCCTCCTTTTTCATCTCTCCCTCTTGCTCAGTGGGATATAGATGCATCCTGTCACATCCTATTACATCCTGCTGAATGATGTTTGTCAATCTCTAAGTTGAACTCTTAGGCTTGTGCTTTTTCTTAGCCAGGTGCCGTGCTCTTGTATGATATAAGAACTTCTTAAAGCAGCTGTCAGGAAACCTGTATGAGTCGCTGTAGTGATAATATGCACAGGTCCAGCCTATAACACTGTGTGATGTTGAACAAGGGCTGTAGCATAACATGGTGATGGATCTGTAGCAGCATTTCTTCATTAGCTCCTTTGTCATGTCCTCGTTGCTGATGCTGGTGTACACAGCCGCGTGTATGTTTGTGTGCGTTTAAGAGACACTGTGTGCTACAGAATCCTAGCCAAGTGGAGTCCCTGTAGGAAAGTTGCATCACAGGATTCTTCCATTACCTCCTACAGATGAACTTGTGTGTTGTTGGTTCAGTAACTGCAGTAAAATCCCACCGCTGTGTCTTTGTTCTGAACTTTAGTTTAAGAGTATCTGCTAAACATGGCCTAAGCATCCTCTGCTGGTTTATTTTATCTACAGGCACTTCACAAGCTCAGTGTCTTTGGATTAAATGTTATCACTTAAAATGTCTTTAAAAAAATAGCTATGTAAGCTTTAATAGAACAGTAATTCTCACAGTTGAAAAAAGTTACACTCAACTTGAACACTATATTTGACTGAAATGCCTTTTCATAGTGGACACATTCATCTATACGCAATATTTATATGTATTTTAGAAGGTCTATTTTTCTTGTTTAACTAATTAAGAGCACTTGTTTATTGTCATAATGATCTGTAGATTCCTCAGTAACTAATGTAACAGGTAGGGAAAACAAGACAACCTTCATTACAACACAACAGTCCCTTTTATCCAGTAGTTTATAAGCAGTAATGCCGCTAGTATTTCATTATCACGTCTTGATGTGTGACCGTGAAACTTTACTTAATTGCCTGTGATTCGCACTTAGATTAAACTCCACTGAATCATATTTCCTCACTACACCCTTGTTTTACACTAAGCAAGTGTAGCACTCTTAATGGTGAGGGCTCTTTCTCAATCAGACTGAAGAGACTGACAGTTTTTTTAAAGCTAAGGTTCACTTGAAGTAAGTGCTTTTCAAAGACACATTTTCATATTAATAAGGTAATCCTGTGTATAATTATGCGGCTGCAGTGTGTTGATTTGCATGCCGGCTGATGAGCGCTGTGGGCAGGGGAGGAAGAGAAGGAACGGGAGCGCTTTGATTTGTGCATTGTTATCCACTCGATCCTCCTGTTATCCATTCAGGTGAGTGGGAATGCCTCCATTGCCCCTAGAGCCGCACCACCACCAAATACAGGTGATTTGTTTGCAGGTGTTATTTTAAGGAAAGCAATATTCTGTGTAAATATCTGACTACCATGCTTATAATCCACACACATTGTCTCTTTGTTGTAAGGCTGGGTGATGTACTGAATATATACAAACGATGCTTCTTTCAACCATTTGATCTGTCCGTTTTTAAACATACACTTTCCATTCCCTGGAAAATCTTTGTACTTCATTTCACAAAGCACCTGTAGCCAGATCCGGACCAGGTTAAAGTCACATGGTGTGATTAATTAGCATAAATTTATTTTAATGATTTTTTCTGTGATTGATTCAGATTAATTACAGAAATGAATTGTGTGAAGCAAGTCTCAAGCGATAACGTAATATGATTGGATAGCACTGTGGATAACACCATGGTCCAATATCTGGGAAAACAGAGTTCAGTTTCCAAGCAGGCATACAGACAGTGTAGACTTTTCTACCATGGATAACAGAATTTGCAGAAAAGGTGGAATGACTGATTTATTATTAAGAAAAGTCTTTCTTCACCTTAAAGAGCACCTGGAGCAATCCAAAAATATGATTATTTACCATCTATACACGTGTTCTTGTTGTTACAGTTGGATCTTGCTTATTTTAATATGTAAGTTCAAAGTTCTCCGAAAGATTATTAAGATCAGGAAAGACTTGAGAACACGTTGCTATTCTGGGATTCTATTCTTTTAAACCTCAAAGTTTCAGAATGTTTAAAACTTTAAAATAAAAAGACAAGCAGAGTGAAGAAGAAATGTTTAATATTTCAAGATCACTATTCCAATATGCTTTTCATTGAAGTGTGTGTTCATATGACTCTCAGGTGGATTTGATCTACTGAACAGATGCTTTAGCACAGACGAATGAGGCACATGCCAACCCAACCGCCTGCTGTCAATATAGCAAAAGGGGGGGCATAACAAACTTCAAGAGGTTCTGAAATACATGCAGATGTTTCAACGATTCTACGTTTGTCTCATTGTTATGCTAATAATAAAATCTGCAATTCAAAATATTGCATTAAGTTAGAAAAGAGTGAGAAATGGGACCTTTTTCAGTTGTGTTCTCAGACATTTGGATCCAACTGTATATTGTTGGCTTCCAGTTTTGAACATTTCTTCCTCATAGAATCCCAGAATAGCAACGTGTTCTCAAGTCTTTCCTGATCTTAATAATCTTTCCGAAATAGCTATGCAGTGCTTTGAACGTACTATTAAACAGATTAAAATAAGCAAGATCCAACTATAACAACAAGAACACGAGAATGGATGGTAAACAATCATATTTGTTTTGCTGCTATTTGATTGCTGCTAGTGCTCTTTAAGGCGAAGAAAGACTTTTCTTAATAATAAATCAGTCATTCCACCTTTTCAGCAACATTCCACACAAGCTTCTGGAAAAGTCATTATTTAGGCAAAGCACACAAAGGAAATCTGTTGAACACCAGGCTAAATGTTATCCAAAAATGTTTGCAACATTTGTAACACAATCTGTATACCGGAAAAGAAGATAAGGTTTGCTTAACTTGGCAGTGCATAGTGGATATCCATTATTCTGTGAAGAAGAAATACATTTTCCACGCTGTACATATTCCTTCTGTTGCTGTGATGAATTCTGTCTCTGACTAGGTGACATTAGTGACCTTATGTCTGCTCGTGTCTGAATGTTCTCACTGATAATTTATATTTTGAAGTGTACTTGTAGTTTAAGCGTATTACCTTCGGGGCTCCAGAGGTAGCAGCTGGATCGGTAAAGACTTAAATGGTCAATTTATGTGGCTACTCTATGCTACAGTTGTTTTCTTGAGATTCATGTATAGAATTATCATTATAGAAATACAGTAACACCCCACTTATATGCGGATCAGCAGTCGCAATTTCAGTCTCACACGGATTTTTTCTGAAAACTACTAGTGTTTTGCTGAACGTGCGTGGAAAAGGCAGATATCCTCTGCATTTCTTTTTTGCTTTTGTGACGTCCAGGCCTCGTCCGCCATGCACCCTTGTCTTCACGCTGGGTTGCTAAGCACCGCACCCTAACATAAACCCTGCATGATGAGGAGGGGTTGTGTGGACGAGGCCCAGGCGTCACAGCTTTTTTCATGGCAATATATAAATGTTTGTAAATTTGTGCTAAATTAGACAAAAACATAATTTAAGAATTTTACAACATATATATTAACATAAATTCAGCTACATTTCTATAGAAAGATAGCTATAAATGTTTTGGTACTGTGGAGAGAAACACTCCCTCACTATACTCGGAGGCAGGAGGTTTGAAAATAGCCGAGCATGTTATTTATTTTTCCTTTGTGCTAATTGGCTGCAGCCCAAATTTCCCTCTTGGAGCGTCTGGAGTGTTCTCATGATTTTTGTTGTGTTCTTCTAAAAGCCCTGCAGTTTTATTACTGTAAATTAAATGAATTTAATACTGTATTTAACTGCTTATGCCAATGAAAACGACAGCGCATGCCAAAGAAAATGCACATGCATGAATTACGGTACAGTCTATACGGGGTATTTACACTCTAGCACAGGAGTTCAGTGTAAACTGTGCATGTTTATCTTCACATTTTTGGAGGCATATTTAAGGTTTACACTATGGCAATTTAAGGCTTTTTTTTGAACCACAACGCAATACGTATTTTCACTGTACGCGGGGGTTCTTGGAACGTAACCGCTGTGAAAAGCAGGGGGATATTGTATATGTAATGTATATTACATAATAAGATTGGCTACCTTGTATTATACTGAAAAGTCTTCTGACTGAAACACTCGGAACTTCGGTTTGGCTAAACTGCTGCACACCAAATATGCAGATAAAAGTAAAGGGTTTGCTTTTTGTGAGATCACAACAATGAATTCAACATATTTTTAGAGCTTAATTTTACGTATACATACATGTACATGTATACATTAATTTTACATGTACCGGAGGGTGTATGGTGTGTTCTGAAACAAACTGTTTTGCAAGAAGTGACAGGACATCCACTGAGTTTGTTACTTATTAACGCACTCACCTTTGTTTTCTAACGAGGCATTCAGTCTGTTTGCATATTTATGGGCCCCTGACTGTACAAGTGTGTCAGAATTAGGGCTGGGCCAGATGCGACACACATGCATACTCTCATATGCTCCCCTATTGGAGAGCCACTGCCTTGGGCTGTAATCTATGCAGTGGGATTCGGTACCGGCATGCAGAGAGAGTGGTTACATAACTCTCGGAAAGCAATGACTCCAAGCCCCCTCTCCCTGCGTCCTGCTTTGAAAGATCCACAGTTAATAATGTCATTGTGAGGTCATCGCAGGACACCGGATCAATCTCTGTTTTACACGTCGCACCATTAGATAGGGGTTTGTGCAGTTATCTAATGGCTCTGGGTAACAGATGAGCACCGTTTGAAAGGAGCCTGATATCCCAAACTGCAGATTTCTGTGCATTCTTGAGTGCCTCATGGGTCATAAAGAATAAATGTGTGTATTTGTGTATATGCAGATTCTTGTTCGCAGTGTATTTGGGCCTATTACATGTTTTTTGGATGTTTCTCTGAACTGCACTATCCAAGTGTGGACTCATTTTCTTCTCTCTCTCTCTTATTCTCGTTCCTTCTTATATCATGAAGTAGCCTGGTGCGACCACTTGAGGGCATCTTTGTTGTCCTAAGCAAATACTGCACCATTTCCTCAAGGCCTGACAGGTGTTTTTTTTTGTTTTTTTTTAACTCAGTCTTTCAGACTCCCCAGTGCTCTGCAATCCTTGCATCAAACACAGTTGAAGTGCAGCCCATATTTAGTTTATGCTGGTGTAGAGACATTACTGTTAGATAATTAAATGAAATGCATGGACAAAATATCCTTCTGCCTCATCAAACAGTACTTACAAATGCTCCTTGTACATTCTCTGTGTAATGCTTGCGCTTTGTGCTCTCTGAAGGCTGTTGCATGGATTATGTGGGATCTAGCGGTCATCTAGAAAGACATACACCAGTCTGACACCAAGAAAAATAAAGATAACCATGAGTTCATGATTTGCATCATAGTTTCCATGTTTCTTGAGCACAAGGAGACAAGGCACCTCATCAGCTGTACTCTTGATCACCCTCTTGTGGTTTTATTTCAGTATAGCAGCATAAAACAAAGTCTTAATGGCCCAGGCTGTTTGTAATCTCAGTACTTGCTCAGTGTAATGTAGTGTAATGTAGATGCATCCTGGGATATGGGACAGACAGTAAAACAATAAAGCTCATTTTCTCTAGATTATTATGGAAATTCAACTTCCATTCTGCATTTTTGCACACTTAATGCCTCCACTGCTAGAATACAGTATCTGTCATAATATTGTATTCATTCAATCATCAGCTGCACTGATCATGCAGCTGTTGTCTTGTCTTGATGTTTTCTTGCTTGTGTTTTTCTTGCACTCTTGTGTTATTTCTGTTTTTGTTCATGTTGCACCATGGTCTAGGAAAAACATGTACTGTGTTTATATCTAAAATGCAAAAAAAACCCATACTTGACTTGACTTGAAGTTGAAAGGTTTTAATATCAGCTAGTTTATACATAATGTGTCAAGAACATGTTGACATCAGTCATGGTGGGTTGATCGGGCAGTTTTTGCTACTGTGCCTTTAACTGATAGATGTAAACTACTCCTGGTCCAACCTCATTCCAAAATAACAGTCCAATCAAAAACACTTCTTATACTTCAAATTCATATTATTTTAAATGAATAAATGGGAAAGTGTTAATTTTTCTCATGGGCCATTTCATTTTAGATTTTACTGTATGTTTTTTGTCTCCTTGTGCTTTGCAGTTAGGTCTTACTAATGTTTAAGTGCTTGTTAGACCACTTTGACAGCCCTGCATTTTAAGGCTGTTAAGACTGACCAGAGTCACTTGCTGTGATGCTGAAGCGTTTGCAGCCAGTACAGAGCACGGAAAACAGGGCGCTGCTTTACCTGCGGCTCTAATCCCAAGCAACAAAAGCCCTTAACAGCTGCAAATCATTGTCATATCTTAGCTGGTGATTATGCCAGCTAAAACCTTTGATTTAAACCCTTTATATAATTTGTGTAGTTGTCCTGACACATATACAGGCCTGAGCTTATGAACTGACTCCACACACTCAGACCTCTGTGTGTGTGTTTTTACATGTGCATGTGCGAATGTCTGCTTGGAATCAAGGAATGTACAAATCAACACAGTTGTCTTTCCGTTAAGCAGTAACTGTGTTGACATTGTGAATCACTTAGAATTAAATCCAAATACAGTAATCCCTCGTTATTCACAGGGGTTGCTTTCCAAGAGCTCCTGCGTATAATGAAAAAGTGCGTTGTGTTTTGGTTAAAAAAATTCCTAAAATGCCTATTTTTATAGTGTAAACCCTAAATAATCATTGCTAGGTTACGGAAACAGAGGCGAGATTGACGCTGCTATGTCTGGCATGTTTTTGTTTAGCAAAAAAAAATTTTTGTTTTCACAAGTTTTATTATTTAATGTAAATATTCAGCAGATCAATACATAGTATTATTTACCATCTCACGCTACTATGGCAAGAACAGAGCAGACCGCTGGCAAAACCACCGCTAGTAAGGCGCCCAGAAAGCAACTGGCCACAAAGGCTGCTTGCAAGAGCGAGTCAACCGGCAGCGTAAAGAAATTATTATTATTATTATTGTTGTTGTTGTTATTGTTATTATTTATTGTATTATTATTATTAATAATAATAATAATAATAATAATAATAATAATAATAATAATAATGCCCCAAATATGCTCCCAAAACATTTTAATTTCATTTTAAATTCAGTTTAGTACATTACCCTTAACAAAAATATGAAGATAAGCCAATACAGACTGGCAAGCCGTGCATTCTGGAAAAGAACAGCAGTCCGATGTATGGCGGCCGTCTGCCTTTCTTTCCCGGCTAAGACACAGGCCTCTGCATATAGCTGATGAAGAAAGTCCAGGCTGTTTATTAGTCCCCGTCCGCCCCTGCAGCAGATTTAACCATTTCAAAAGCATTTACTTTGTGTTCTCAAAAACATTTATACAGTAATTTTTTATGGAAATGTAACTGAATTTACATTCGTATTTATGTTACAAAATTTGTAAATTATATTTTTCTTAATAATTTAGCTCTAATAAGCATGAGGAATTATGTATTGCCACAAGCAATAGAAATGTGGAGGATATCTGCAGTTTCCATGAATTTGCTGGAGTTTTCGCCAACAATTATTAGTCCAGTTCTAAGAAAAAAATGACTGAATCCAAAACACTTTAATTACATTTTAAACTCAGCTTAATACAAATCTGTACATGTAAGCCCATATCCTGTCTTCCGTTTTCTTTGGTATCAGCAAGGTAAATACAGTAATAATTTAATGATTTTTTTAGTAATACAAATACAACGCAATGTACGAGTAATCACACATTATTTTTACAGTTCAATAATTTACTGTCCGTCAGGCAGCAACCCGCAGTCTCTTTTTATTATTTTTTTTTCTGTAACAAATGTAATAATAATAATTATTTATTTTTATATAATAAAAATAGTCATTTTTTCTTAATTTAGAAGTAAAATGCATTAAAAAAAATACAGAGACAATTTACAGGTTCCGTGTTATTGTGGAGATTTCCATGTAAAGGTATCAGTCAGGTTTTTAGAAAAAATCAGCATGTGACTGAATCCATGACTCCTGATGCGTGTAAAACCAGGGGTTACTGTATATGTGTATCCATCTACCCCTTTTTCCCACATTTGGGGTTGGGCGGGGGAACTGGAGCCTATCCCAGCTGCAGTGGGCGAAGGCAGGGTACACCCCGGACAGTCGCCTGCACGTCGCAGGGCCACATACAGAGACAGACAACCATACACGCCGACATTCACACCTAAGGGCAATTTAGAGTGCTTAATTCACCTATTCCCCAAAGCATGTTTTTGGTGGTGGGAGGAAACCGACGTGGTCACGGGGAGAACATGAAAACTCCACACAGAAAGACCCTGTGCCCAACCCGGGAGTTGAACCCAGGACCTTCTTGCTGTGAGGCAACAGCGCTAACCCCAGCGCCACCGTGTCGCCCACGTATATATATGTATGTATGTGTGTGTGTGTGTGTGTGTGTGTGTGTGTGTGTGTGTGTGTGTGTGTGTGTGTGTGTGTGTGT
>JBBJLR010075842.1:0-10840 GCA_037577145.1 Brachypetersius gabonensis
CACACACACACACACACACACACACACACACACACACACACACACACACACACACACACAAACCTGAACTGTAAAGAGACTCAATTCTTACAACATTATACTCTACACGTCACTTTTTATGATTCACATGCGGCTACACAAACAAAACGCCTCCATGTTATATTTGTACTCCAATACTGTCTCAGTTATTGTGTTTTTATAGATGGATTGTATTTTTAAATTGAACTGCTGCTGTTCATTTGTACACATAAATACTCAAGTACATTCCAGTATTCTGTTTGGTCTCCACTTGACTGCTGATGCAATATTTGAACAATTCTCTTGGATGTGAATAAAGGATCCTTGTACTACAATTGCCCATTTTAACTTCAAGAGTTTATATTTATATTCTAAGTGTCTTTTTGTACTCTGTAAAATCTAGAGCCACACTCTCTAATCTCACTGTATAAATATATATAGCTGAGATGACAAAGTTTACTTTGACTTTTAGAAGGACCACTCCTAACAGTACCAAGATAAAGCGTTTTCTACTCATTTCTGCGGTTGGTGCATATTTGTCACATAAAACAGCTCTGGATCTTCACACTAGATGGAACACAAGACAAGGAGAACACAAGCAGGACTTTTAAAAGTTAAAAGTTATTTAATTTATTTAAGGAACATGTTGCAAAACCTACATCACCATAGTGAATAATGTAATTTCTCTCCTTAACCTGATAACTGGTTGTGCCACATTTAGCAGCATCAGCTTCAACCAAGTGCTTCCTATAACTGGAGATCAGTCTGACTCAAAGTGATAGATTGGTAGAGTGAAAATCGGTGGAAAATTCACCACTGTATCAGGTTTTCTTCATTTGGGAATGGCTCTTAGGGGGTTCACTGTCCCAGCACTGTAACCAGGCTAATATTTCAATTCTCATCTCTTCCAGAGTTTACTTTGACTGTTATACAGTGTGTGTGTGTGTGTGTGTGTGTGGTAGTTTAAAACTAAAACTAAATTTGGTTCATAGGTCTGTTGAGTGACAAAGGGGGCACTTACTTTTGCACACATGGGCTCTTGTTTTTTTTTCCTTCAAGAAATAAAATTATCCTTAAAAACAGTCGTTTGTGTTTATTTGGGTTATTTCATTTGGGTTGTTTTTGTTTGATGATATAACATTATTCTTCTGGATTTTTAATTCCCCTGTGATACTGAATACAAACAAACTTTCTATTTAATCCTCACTGCAGCTGGGGGGCAATATTGCACTGCATTATAATTACAAAAGACTTTGGAGTGAAGAGTGTGGTAGCAGGAGAAATAGTCGGCTATATGGTCAGAAAGGAATATCATGATGTAATTAAAATTTCTGATGACCTTCCCCAGTGAAACAAATGTAAGTAAACCTATTTTGTGATCATCAGTGGATTCCTGTCACTTCTTATCAGAACCAAATGAAGATAACTGAACTGAAGTTAAACGTACATTATTCAAAACCGTGGAAACTGAATATATAGATAGATGTCAAAGTTGATTTTTAATATTAAAACTAGACCAAGGCGAGTACATGTGTGCAGCAACTGGCTTTCCTGGATGCAAAAATAGTGCTGAATATTTCAGGTCTAAATCTGAAACTGGCGCTTCCATCTACAACAGTGCTGGCAAATAGAACAGCAAACCACACTGTCAGTGTCAGCCAAGAGGATGCAGCACCTCCCAGGTTGTTGGAAGGACTAGGTTCTGAGATCACCAGATACAGATGTCTGTGGGAGGCAGCACCGCAGGCAGTGAGAGACGAAACAGAAGCATGGCAAGCTGACTCGTGTCCATGATAGGCCAACATTGGACGCCTAAGAAACCAGCTGTTCTGTCCACCCTGCCTCTGTCCACGTCCTGGACCTACATCTGCAATTTGTATCAGCTTTTTACAGCGGGAGACTGCTGGTTTTGCACTGTTTGTGTGTTGCATTATCTGCGCTTCTTTGTGGCACACCAGTGTAAAAATTACAACAAAGCTCATACCATACAAAGAATTTCAACCAGGGCAAGAGTCTTTTGATCTACGAGTACTGAAACATCCTGCATAATCTGAATAACTCACAGATGTTTCTATTTTCCAAAGTCATTGTAACCCCTCAAAAAATACACGCAATTCCTTAGAAAATACAATTAGAAAAATTTCAGTAAATGTTAGTAACTCTAAAACAGCTCTCTTTCACTCTCTCAGTCACACATAATACATCTCACACACACAAACACAAAATAGCTTCATCAATATTTATAAATATCACCTGCTAAGCTAAGAGCAGGAGTCGATCGACTTTCCAAGCAGCTTTTTTCTTGGCGTAAGGACCAAACCAGTACTATTATGTATTGTGACGTTATTCTGTCCAAGTGCCTTTACACATTAGTCATTCAGGCTGCTTGCTGATACTATACAGCGTATCCGTATGTGCTGTCATAGCTGAGTGGGGGTTTGTAGTCACTGCCTGGCGAGGCGGATTGAGGGGGCACGTAGCTGCGGTCTGTGTAGATGCTGCTGCGGCCTGCCGCCGCCCTGTTGGGCGGACCGCTCCTTACAGAGCTGTAGATCCCCTGATGGGTGCGGTATCCCATAATAGAGCGGAAGCTCGAGTGTCTGCTATTGGGACGGCTTTCTGGTGCTGCAGCATCCTCTCTGTAAAGCATAGAGGATTGATCATTAATTCAATAGTCCAAGAGCCCGTATCCTTCATTTTTTTTTATATATTTTAGTTTGTTTTTCACTAATAATGTGGTTTTATGTACCATGATGTGGTTTTCTGTTTTATGGACATCTATACTTTACCTCGTTAGCTGAGTTTCCACATATTGACTGTATTAACAAGGTAGTGAACAATATGCTTTAACGCTTTAACAGTGTTTATGTGCTTGTATTAAAAAAGAGATACCTTTGTTTTTTCCAAATAGAGCCTTGTACCTGTTAATTATTTGTGGATCCAGGAAGTCAATGGTACAGAAAACAATGTAAAAAAAAGGACATTAAAAAAGGCCTGTTTTTATAACACCTCCTGGTCACCCACCCAGCCATCAACCTGGAGTTTTACAAAGACACGTTTTACTGATTTTTTAACACATAATTATACATAATCCTCTATCACAGAAAATCAAGTGATTGTGCATCGGCCCCCAGTGAATGACCCCTGATGCCTGGCCTGCTTTAAACATTTGTATTTGACTTGATTGTCCAGTTCAATGGCTTTTCACATGAAAGGGCCAAATAGATTGAATAGTGAAATCAAATGCTGGTGGGCAGTTTTGTAAGTATCCATTCATGCACGAAATCAAAGGACATTGCTTTTTCATTACAATCACTATTAAATATAACATTTAATGTTATGCATATCCAGAAGAATTTCTGAGTTAATAGTCTTGTGTTGCCAGGTAGCGTCAAAGACTTTTGCTCATTCTTTGACAGAAGGACATTCAGGTTCACTTACGCTGGTGTGTATCTTATAAATCAAATCTAGTCAAGGATGAACCGTGCACTCCGGGACCGTAGGCAATAAACAAATGCACTCAAATGCACTCTGTTCTCCCCACTAGGGAAGAGAAGTACATCTCAAACACTACCCATTCATTTCCTTCTGGCAAATCAAATAAGAGTTGTGAGGAGGAGGGATTTACTGCATTCTCTCCTCATGGACGTCCAGTAAATAAGCCACAAGCGTTTGTGTAGTAAATAAATTCTTTTCATGCCTCGCAGGTTCGTTTGTCATTCTTTTGCTTCGGCGGAGTTTAAGGTAATGCCACAGACATTGTGAGCAAAAACAGCCCAAAACAGCTCACAGCTTCTATGATAAACACAGGCTTGAGACAGAGCCATGCCTTACAAAATTGTAAGGCGTGCTATAATAGATGAGCCGGTTTTGCAGACATGAATTGCCCAATCGCTTGAACGTGCCAGTGGCACTAAAACGCATTCTGTTTACTTCGTCTTGCGTTTATGGCGGAAATGATCCAGATTTCACTGCAAAGCTTGCCAAAACCACATATGAAGGTATGAATGTCCAAGAGATCGCCAGTGAAAGGTCAGTGTGATAGTTATTGGCAGGGCATGACTATGTCCATTATTCTGTGGTGTGGGAGTCGTAGCCCCACTCCCTCGCCACAGAATAATGTTGTGAGGGATAACCGCCCCCTGTACGATTAATGTATATAAAGACATTAAAAAACTCACTTGATCTCATTGGCAGATTCCTTTTCATAACGGCGCTTTCGACAACAGAAAACGAGAAGACAGATCAGCAACAGCAGGAGGAGCAACAGGAGCAGTGCACCAATCACAGCGCCCGCAATTACTCCTGCTTTATTGACAGCTGGGATGAAAAGAATAAACGTTAAATGTACACAGCAGCATATTGTCTTTGGAATCTTGCAAAAGCATTTGGGTTTGGTCTCAACTGGCAACCTATGTGTCATAGTACAAACACATACACCCAAACAAATGAGAACATATTCACACACCCAAGCTCTGAGCTATCATCACACACCCTCTTGCCCCACCCAAACTCCTTGCACTTACGGTTGTATGCTCTCAGAATGTATTTGCACTGCTGCTTGCCGACTTCATTGCTGACCTCACACAGGTAGCTTCCTGTATAGCTCTGTGAGTGGTTACTGATCAACAGCTCTCCAGTCTGAGAGTCTTCAAACAGAGAAATTGATTAGATATTGATAAAAAGAAACCTGAAAATATGTTTCCCTCCCATTTTGTCTATAACAAATTCGACAAAATATTCTTTCCTTCACTCATGAGAAAGTAGTTTTTGTGAAAGAACAGTGTTTTTGCTGCATTTTTCAGGCTGCAAAACCTACTCTTTTGCTACTGAAAGATTTAAATGGCTAAATTGTTCTTGGTTTGGCCATGCAGTCTTATTTGATGGCCCCACCAAATGTTCTTCAGGGAACCAAATGCAGTTCTTCCATTGCATTGCTCCAGTGGACCCCACTGGTCGCCTGTTTTTAACAGTGCATGGTTTTCCAGATTTCGTTACATGCATGACTTACTCTGGGTTGTTGTTGGTGGCATATTCCCACTCTCTCTGGTCCACTTGTAGGTCAGAGGGATCGAACCCTGAGAGGATTTGCAGCGCAGTGAGACACTACCTCCTATCTCCTCACCGCCTTCCACCCAACATTTGGGCACAGAGGGAGGCACTGAAATACAGAGAAGCATTTTGGGTAAAATTGAGCGAATAGCCTTCCACACTGGGGTGTTCAATTCTGAGGGTACAGCAGGGTTCAAAAGTTTACGACCACTATAGTCTCAGATAGCTCCCTTATACTAAAATAGCTCCCTTTTGCTTTCACCAGTGTACATGTGAACTGGCATGAACTCCACACGTTTGTGCAGAGAGCTCTAATGAGTAGTTCAGATCCACCTGAGACTCTTCTGCGCTTCAGCTTCAGTGGAAGGGATAAGACAAAAACATCTGAACCATTTATACCAAGGCAGTCACAGGGTCAGTCTCACAAATTTGATTAGTTATCTAAACATCTGATTGATCAGAAGATCTTCATGGAATCATGAATATTTCTTTCATTTTACTTTTATTACACAAACTGTGGTCCGAGTCTTTTGGATCCCACTGTGGCATGCCAGAAAATCAAGCAAGTAACTCAGAGAACGAAGTTATAAATTCTGGTTTAACACAGCTTGGTAGTTTGTCATTTAGTCCAAGACCGTCAGTAGGTGTTGCCAAGTGGTTTTGACTTCTGCAGCGTTAACACAATTTTAATTCCCAGCACCATCGCTGTCCCTACAGCTGTCCCCACAGCTGTCGGTGCTTAAAGTCCCTAATTGTTTACTTTAGCAGGTATGGTTTATCCAGAAGACCCCCAAACAGTGGCCGTGCTTTACAGCCTACACAAACAGAAGTTAGTCGATAAGGATTTAATTAATGATCTGGGACAGATGGGTGTGGTTGTGTTTGGCTGGGAGGACAAAACATTCGAAAGGTATCCCAGGCAGTATGTGATGTCATACGACAAGCGAATAATCAAGAGAGGGAGGACAGTGAGTTATGAAAGAGGGGAGAGGTGGAACCGGTAAAACAGAAACTGGTTATAGAGTGTGTCAGACTAAACAGAAGCAAGACGTATGTCTCAATCCTTACCGAGCACCACTAAGGTGACCTTTCGAGAGTCAATACCAGGTGGTTTCTTCACCTTACACTGGTAGGTTGAGGTGTCAGGCACTTGCAGTCCAGTTATAGAGATGCTAGCGTCTCCTTTGCTGGGGTCAGCCACAAACTTCAGCCGCCTCATCAGCTCCGGGCTGCCCAGCTGATACTGCTGTCCACCAGAATAAGATAAGATCTGACCAAGAGACAGGGACAGAGATTCTGCTCAGAGATTAGGGGCCACGACACAAAGGAACAAGTATTATCTGACAAACAGGTTTATCCAGCCAGTATAGATGACAGGGTCCCTAAACATCCGCTGTGCTCAGAATATTCTAAATTCTTCAGCAAATTCTCGGAAATACTTTGAGTTCTAAAAGTTTTTACCCAGTTATCAGGGTGTCATTTTACAGGCTACTTGCAAGTTTTTCTGGGTGCCTAAAATTAGTGGAAGACTTAAGAAATCCTTTTGAAAACACAAAAAACATCTTATACATTAAAAAAATGCTTTTAAAACAATAGACCTGTGTAGTAGCATTGTTTAAATATTATAGCAGTATGACTGCTGTTGTGTTCTTCAGACTTCACATTAGGACTAATGCTAGGCTTTGCTTCAGAGTATGGTAATAAGCAGCGCAGAGTGTTTTAACTCTTCAACACAGAATCCATTGGCAGTGTTCGTGCATACTGAAACTTGTTTTGCAGAATGTTTTTTTTTTTTTTTTACTGAATATACTAAGCAAAACAATAGAGACAATTCTTCATTCACACAGAGGTCAATACTTAATAACAATACAATTGTTAAGTACAACAGCTTTAGTTGGGATTAGTGAGTAGTTGATTATTTGATCTCACCTTTAGAGAGATGTAGTGGGTAATGACTGTTTATTTGATTGTTGGTAATATAACCTTTAGAGGGCAGTAGAGAGTAATGTTTGTTCATTTGATGATTGTTAATTGAACATTTGAAGGGAAAGTGAGTAATGTTTGTTTATTTGATTGTTGGTAATATAACCTTTAGATGGCAGTAGAGAGTAATTTTTGTTTATTTGATGATTGTTAATTGAACATTTGAGGGCAGTAGTGAGTAATGTTTGTTTATTTGATTGTTGGTAATGCCACCTTTAGAGGGCAGTAGTGAGTAATGTTTGTTTATTTGATTACTGATAATACAAACTTTAGGGGGCAGTAGGGAATGATGTTTATTTATGTGATAGTTGGTAATACCACCTTTAGAGGGCAGTAGTGAGTAATGTTTGTTTATTTGAGAAGGACCTGTCTGTGATCTAGTAAGTATCATCAAGAAAGTTGATCAGCCAATAAAACCCATTTTAATTGGGCTTGTGGTCACCCTCTGGATATTTATCAGTATGTCAAATACAGAAATTGATATTTATTAGCAGCCATTTTTGTTTTTCTTTTGAATGTTTATAATGCAGCCGACCAGGACAACCAGGTTACAATGCAGTAACCCCCGACTTATACGCAGATCAGCAGTCGTGTTTTCAGTCTCACGCTGATTTTTTCTGAGAACCAAACTAATAATTTTTCGTGGAACCCCCCACGGAAAAGGCAGATATCGGCCACATTTTTTTTTTTTTGCTTTTTTCTTGAAGGGGTTTGGCGGAAGAGACCCAGAGGTCACAGCTTTTTTTGTGTGACACACTCACCACAGTATTAATGTAAATTCAGATACATTTCCATTTAAAATCCTTAAGACCTGCATTATCTTTAAGGCAAATGAGTTTAAAATGAAATTAAAGTGTTTTGGGAGCATATATGGGGGCATATTTAGTGTTTACACTATGAAAATAGGGTAAACACTAAAAAACAATGCAATTTTTTACTATTCGCGGGAACATAACCCCCATGAAAAGCGGGGGGTTACTGTATTACATTCCCAAAGCTGCTACTGGTATTATTCTAATGTCTAGTGGCTGTATGTAGCCTAAAACGTTATCTAATACATGTTACTATAACAACACTGGGACAGATCAAACAAGCACAATGTTAAGGCTGGGTTGTGGGTCAGATATGTGTAGGTATGGCTTTGAGATATGACTCTTCCAGACTTGACAACCCATACCTGAGGCAATGCATCAGTACATTCCACAAAATCATGTTTTCAGAGTGGCTCATTGTTTCTCACCAGCGTATCTTTCTGTGTCATGTCTTGACTGACCCTGGACCACTCCACATCCAGCTGCCCAGTGTCAGATGGGCTTTCGCTGTACGTACACCCTAGAGTCACGGAGTCTCCCTGAGGTTTTGGGATTTTCTGGGGTCCTGTGGAGGTCACTTGTATGGCCACTGAAAAGAGAGCCATAGCAATAAATAATTTACATCACATTAATCTCAAGCAAACCCTGAAATGCCATTCAAACTCAATAGGAAATAATCCGACCTCACTGGTTGTTAGCATTCTCAATGAAATGTATTAAAAGTACACTCGTCAATTAAAAGTGACAAAGCGGGGTGAACGAGTTCTGGCAAGGCCACAGGTAAATGTGTGATGAACATATGTTGAATTACACTCTGCTCGTACTGGATAATCGACTGAACAGTCCTTGAAAAAGATCACAGTACTTTAGTCAGCAAATAAAGACACTTTGATCACAGAGGATGAACAAGCTGCACTACTGTTGTATTAATGAGTCTAGTCACATTTCTATTAGCTAAAACATACATGCACACCCCAACAAACCATTTCCACCTGACTGTGACAAATAGCATTCCATGGCTAATGAAATAACCCAGACCGTGATTGTTATGAATTAAATGCAAATGTATTCTAATTCTTACAGCCACAAACACAGATAACGGGCACATAATAAGTGAAGTCATTTGATTAAATGGCGTTTATACTGTACATTCAGAGTGGGACTACACTTGTGTGGGAGGTCGGTGCAGCTTATTAACATGCAGACCTAATTTATGCATAACACGATCACACTCAGGATTTGAAAGTAACTTCGACTGCTGACACGGCCCACGGCCCAGAGTCGAGAATGTGGATCGCAGAGGCTCTGAGAGAGAATAAGAGAAGATTACTCACTTGCATGGTTGAAATAGGTGGCTACAGCATACAGCACAACCAAGGAAACTCCACAGCCAGTACAAGGATTCAGCATGGTGAATATCAGTGTTGGGGACCAGCCTGCATGAAAGGCAAGAGCGGTGTTACTTTTGATGCAGATTTGAGCTTGCTGTTTTTTGAAAAGAACATCCTGTACATGAAGGAAGAGGCCTGCTTATATATCCCGGTATTACTGAACGACTACTCTAAAAAGAATGTACAAACTGAATGCACTGAACATATGGCAATGAGATGGCACATTTTTATTCTTTTTCAGGGGTGTCAAACTCTAGTCCTGGGGGGCTGTGGTCAGAAACACCCGGTTCACCTCGCCAGTTAATTATCAGGTTTAGTTAATGTGTTTAAAAAGGAGAACCATCACACTGTGCTGGACTCAGACACTCCTGTTTTATTAATACTGCTAACTCAAATAACGAGACTAATTGTAAATGACCAAAAACCAACTTCCAGGACCACAGCTGGAGAACTGCAGTCCAGCAGCAAATTACTACCTTTCCATGCCACAATTACTGTGATGTCAATAAAGAACCAATTGTGGACGGTTCTTAAAAGACCTGTTTTGTAGTATGTGAGATATAATAATAATAATAATAATTCCCCCCCATAGAAATAGAATTCATAAGTATTTGTCATCTACAGAGAACACACTTGAGTACATTTTAATTGCACAATTACTGTTTATTTATATATACATACACACACTCATATATAAAACACACACATATAAAATGTGCCATCAAATGTTACATATACTGTTTGCATTAAAAATGACATTCCCTGTAGAGGATATGTATTTTGTCTTACTTCAAACGTCATTAAACTGTAATGTATAGAAACAACATATAACTGTAAGGCTCCTTAAATATGCACCATTATGTTGAGGTTAGTTACACTTTTAGAAGGTTCATCGCACTCACATCTCATTTAGAAAAATTGGTACTTTAGGGAACGAAAATTGGTCGTTTGTGGCATTGCTCAAAGAACCCTTAAGGGTTTTTCTCTTTTCCCTTTTCTCTTAAGTGTATATGATAAGATTCCACTTCCTGCGAAGCTCACCAGAAGAAAGACTCTTATTATCAGTCTGTAAAGATATGCTTGAAGTTTGCTGGAGTGGATTTTCTGGTGAAATGAGACCAAAACACAGCAATCTGCTCCCAAACCCCATAGGGTAATTTAGCATAAGGGCTTTCAAGATGTTTTAGAGCAAAATTTGGATGCATCTGTAAGAAGGTCAAAAATCTTCCAGACAGCAGCCAATGATGCAGAACTTCTTAATCCAAAAGTACAGCTCACTGACCAGAGAATCCCATTTGGACTTGTTTAGAGATCAAATATTGTTCTATTTCAGGATAATATCCACCTTATATACATTTACATATATGTATTCACATCTCCATGCAGCAACCAAGGAAAATAGACTCTAAAATCAGTGCTGGCTGTCTGATACTGAATACTTGATATTATACAATAACGTCAGTTTCATCAAGATGCTTTTCCTATTAAATTTCTTTCTGAAAGATCTTCTGACAGAGAGAGAGAGAGAGAGAGAGAGAGAGAGAGAGAGAGAGAGAGAGAGAGAGAGAGAGAGAGAGAGAGAGA